>NW_024121488.1:4249220-4301720 GCF_016745375.1 Pimephales promelas
TTAACCCACTTAACTGTCACCGTCCCACAGGTGGGACGTTTGGCACTATATTTTTAAAACAATAATATCTTAGTAAATACCTTAAATAATATTGACAACTATATATCATTTGAAAGCTTACAAATCTCTAGTTTCCATATTTGGTGACTGATTTTCAAAATATATTACAGAGGAGCCATAATTTATCAATATAAAACAAGAATATTTTCATACTCATAAGGCGTGTTTTCAGACCTTTATTTTAAATAGCAGTAAACATGAAATATCATGAAAAAATGGTAAGAATACCTCAGTTTTGTTTTCATGCCAAAAGTTCAAAAGATAGAGATCCATTCAATTATTTTGGAAAAAAAAGGTCTGAAAAGTTTGAAATATCAAGAAAAAAATAATAAATTCACCATTTGTGACGTGACAGCTAGCTATGACTTACATGCGTGTTCTTTTTGTATGTGTTTCTTTGAGGTTCAATTCATATCAAAATCTGCCAAACTTCCCATACTACTTCTGAATAGGATCTCTACTTCAGAAATTGTATGAAAATTGTGAAAATAATGGTTCATATCACTCAAAACACGAATGGAAATGCAGGCGCCCTTATATGGGCAGTAATGGAGTCTGATTGTGCCCTAGTGAAAAAGTTTGGTACTGCGCTCAAACAAAATCTTACTGAAAGCTCATTTTTTGAGATATCAACCTAAAATTTGAAACACAACTTGTTCAGATTTTTGGCTTTGATTTTTCTGCCATTTTAGAGTAGCCCAGGTTTTGAAAATATATATTTTATGTAAAATATGAATAATTAATATTTTTGCATTGTACATTTCCATAAACTCAAACCTCAATAACTTTTTTTCTGTTTCACTTTCTTAATTTATTTCACTTCTACAAACATCTGCCAAATGTCTTCTTTAAAACAAGACCAATCATATGTCTATATTCCAAAGCATTCTTGAATTACAACCATTTAAGTTCGAAATGTGCATTTTCATGTCTATTCAAAAAAGGGGGGGTGACAGTTAACAGGTTAACTATAAAATTATGCAATCTTTGTTAAGAGGCTTTCATTCTGATGGCAAGGCTTCAAAATTTTATTTTTTACTATTTTTTATCAGATGGTGTCATTTTTTTAAAGTTTGGCCTATAAAACAAATATCGCTTTATTCCTGTTTTCTGATTCGGCATGTTATAGAGCCAACTGGATAAAATATGCAACGATATTTGTGTGGGGGTGTCGGTATGGATGTCAGAGTGTGGTTAGTATGTGTGTTATAAAAAAATATGTGTGTGTGTGTGCGCATGTGTGTGTTTGTCAGACTGAGAGAGAAAAACTGCAAATAACAAATCCAATCACTGTGAGCTCCAGTGGGCTTTTGCTGGCACCCAATGGGGAAAATATGTTACTACGCCCAAACAAACTGTTACCGAAAGCTCATTTTTTGAGATATCATCCTCAAATTTGGAACACAACCTATTTAGATTTATGGCTTTGATTTTATTGTAGTTTTGAGTTCAACCTGATTTAAAAAATATATATTTTATATAAAATATTATTTTTAAAATAATTTTCATAAACTTATACCTATATAACTTTTTTTTGGATTTACTTAATATTATTTTTTTTGCTTCAGCAATAATCTGCAAAGGGTCTTCTTTAAAATGATACCAAACTTAAGTCTGTGCTCTAAAGCGTCACATTTTTATGACAGTTTTTTGACATGGACATTTTTGTCCTCTTTTTACCTATGTGTAACTTTTTTTAATTGATGCACAAGGGTTAAGTTAGTCAGAATCTGCTCAACACCACCGAGTTTGTTCAGTGCGAGTTATGCGCACTCATACATTTTGCCAATATAAACCAAGTATAAACATAATGCCAGCTTTACTGATTGTAACAGAAATTCCGCAAGAGTGCAGCTTCGTGTACCTCACATTATAGTCATCAACTTCAATTAGAATGGCAGGAATCTTGCTGCTAACTACACATTGCAAAGTTTCTGCTTTGACAACTGTGTTTAAATTAAAAAGTCATTAAACATTTTTAATTCCACTAAGATTTTGGTGAAAGTAATTTTCAATGGATGGACAGAAATCATGGAATAATGTTAAAAATAACTTCATTTGTGTATTGAAAAACAAAAAGACCTATAGGTTTGGCCCAACATGAGGCTGAGTAAATGACAGCCTTTATGGTCTTAGTAAAAAAAGCTGATGCTCACCCATTTTCCTCTGCCTTTATCATCGCTAAAGAAAAGAGAGGAAAAAAAAAAAAGTTAAACCATTTTCTCAAGTAAGATTTCTGGATGTGTGTTTGTGTAAGAACAACTTTGTGTACTGACCCTCCAGGTCCTCCAGTTCTTTGGGTTTAGTCCAGCGAGACTCTTTGGTCTGTGAGTTGTAGTAATAGGGCTTTCCGGTGTCTGACTTGTATTCTTTCCACGGGCACTTCGACAACATTTGCTGCAAAACACAAATCTCTTTGAGCTTGTCTCAATTTACATTGATATAGTGCAATAGTGCTCCAGTCTTAAGACTCTTAATAAAAATAATAATAATTGATAAGTCATCTCTCCCCTGTCAGAAAATCTGTTAAGAACTTGGTGGACTCGTTTCACATTATGTATGAACAAGCCTCAACTCAAAACTGTCAAGCACAGACTAACTAAACTAACTATGCTATTTAATCATTGGTAATAGTAGTAGTAGAAGTATTGCAATGTTAACTATGAGGCATTAGACTCTCAAAAGCAGAATATGCTTTAAAGGGCACCTATTATGCCCCTTTTCACAAATTGTAAAATAAGTCTGATGTCCCCAGAGTGTGTATGTGAAAATACCCATCAGATCATTTTTACAGCATGTTTAAATGGTCACTTTTTGGGGCTCAGAAAAACATGCTGTTTTAGTGTGCATCCCTTTAAATGCAAATGAGAATGGCATTTAAAGCTTGAGCTCTGTCAGGACAATCTCATCTCACAGAATGATAATATAAAACAAACTCTCGGTAGCGGTGTTCATTTCGACCAGGAGTCGTACAATAATGCCCAGAGAGCAAAAGAACATATGCTGTATGTAGATAGAACAGCTGTAGTTAAGTTTAATCACGGTTATTATAACGTATTTGTAATCTGCTTTTATCCACTATTAATACAAGCCTGTTGTAGCGGACCCCGTCCAAATGATGGCCAAAAATATACTGACGAGTTTAATGAAGTTCATTGTACATCCTACAAAAGATGAAGCGTCAGTTTTAATCCAGACAATCACAGTAAGAGCTGAATAAACACTGTACGTACACTGTAAACTCTCTTTCTCTCCCTATCATTAACATTAATATGCACAGCAAAGTACACAAAACACTCGTTATAACTAACAGTAAACAAATATATACACACATTTATATTCAAACGTAATATAAAAGTGAATTTTGCATAATAGGTGCCCTTTAAGAACGTAACCTCCTGAATGAGCTGTAACTGGCAGATGAAATATGACTGTGTAAGCGAGAAAGGTGTGTTGACCTGTTTTTACCTCTGCAGGTGATTTGAGTTCATCTGGTTTCTCCCAGGTGGATTGTTTGGTCTCTGTGTTGTAGTAATATGTTTTTCCATCCAGTGATTTGTGCTCGGTCCATACTGACTTCTGCAGGAGACAGGATGAACTCATTACATCATTAGTCACTAGTCGTTTCATCGGCTATATCCTGAAGGCATTGGTTTAGTTGTACAAAACCATGTATGAACATTGCTCATTCAAGCATCAAAAAAGAAGCAAAGGCATTAAAGTATTATAAAAGTTGGACAATAAAAGTTGCCCATATACACTCACCGGCCACTTTATTAGGTACACTTGTCCAACTGCTCGTTAACACTTAATTTCTAAGCAGCCAATCACATGGCGGCAACTCAGTGCATTTAGGCATGTAGACATGGTCAAGACAATCTCCTGCAGTTCAAACCGAGCATCAGTATGGGGAAGAAAGGTGATTTGAGTGACTTTGAACGTGGCATGATTGTTGGTGCCAGAAGGGCTGGTCTGAGTATTTCAGAAACTGCTAATCTACTGGGATTTTCACACACAACCATCTCTAGGGTTTACAGAGAATGGTCCGAAAAAGAAAAAACATCCAGTGAGCGGCAGTTCTGTGGGCTGAAATGCCTTGTTGATGCCAGAGGTCAGAGGAGAATGGCCAGACTGGTTCGAGCTGATAGAAGGGGAACAGTGACTCAAATAACCACCCGTTACAACCAAGGTGGGCAGAAGAGCATCTCTGAACGCACAGTACGTCGAACTTTGAGGCAGATGGGCTACAGCAGCAGAAGACCACACCGGGTGCCACTCCTTTCAGCTAAGAACAGGAAACTGAGGCTACAATTTGCACAAGCTCATCGAAATTGGACAATAGAAGATTGGAAAAACGTTGCCTGGTCTGATGAGTCTCGATTTCTGCTGCGACATTCGGATGGTAGGGTCAGAATTTGGCGTCTACAACATGAAAGCATGGATCCATCTTGCCTTGTATCAACGGTTCAGGCTGGTGGTGGTGGTGTCATGGTGTGGGGAATATTTTCTTGGCACTCTTTGGGCCCCTTGGTACCAATTGAGCATCGTTGCAACGCCACAGCCTATCTGAGTATTGTTGCTGATCATGTCCATCCCTTTATGACCACAATGTACCCAACTTCTGATGGCTACTTTCAGCAGGATAATGCGCCATGTCATAAAGCTGGAATCATCTCAGACTGGTTTCTTGAACATGACAATGAGTTCGCTGTACTCAAATGGCCTCCACAGTCACCAGATCTCAATCCAATAGAGCATCTTTGGGATGTGGTGGAACGGGAGATTCGCATCATGGATGTGCAGCCAACAAATCTGCGGCAACTGTGTGATGCCATCATGTCAATATGGACCAAACTCCCTGAGGAATGCTTCCAGCACCTTGTTGAATCTATGCCACGAAGAATTGAGGCAGTTCTGAAGGCAAAAGGGGGTCCAACCCGTTACTAGCATGGGGTACCTAATAAAGTGGCCGGTGAGTGTATATATATATATATATATATATATGACAGTCTTCTGAAACCATATAAAAGCTTTTTTGTGACCGCAAACTGATCCCTGGCTCTCCTTGGAGAATGTACGAGAGAAGCAGAGATGTCCAAGTTGTGAATGAATCAATCAAAACTACTTGACTACTTGAATTTACTGATCCAGTTACTAGCCTGGTCTGAATGATACAGCCATGAATCAAACCGATGTGCTTTACCAGTGACTCAATCCATTCCATAAAGTGGTTTTCTACTTACATATGCACATTTTTTAACTGTACTTTTCAGGTAAGTGTAATTTTTGATGGATAAAAACTGTTTGTTGTGTCTTACTTTTTTCGTCTGTTCATCAGGTGAAGACTCGGTTGATGTGGTGCTCTAGGGGAAAATAAATAATATTTCCATGTTAAAAGGTTTTTTCGTCTTCAATAATAGCATTGTATATGGCTTGTGATTATTGAGAGAGGAAACAAAATCTATACATTTATACAATCCCAATAATAGTTATATAACGTCAACAATGTTTTTGATTGCTTGTTCTTACCGTTGTTCCGGGAGCAGCTGGCACTGAAATAGAACAAAACACTGATTACATTTAGAAATAATAATCAACAATATGATTATGACCAAAAACCATTTATCTCTTACCTGCAGGCTCAACTGGGCTCACACCAGGCTGAGATGGACAAAGGAAAGAGGGTTCATTACACACAAAAAGCCAATAGAATAGACATTCTGCATCTTAAATGACTTGAAATCTGTCATTGTTGGAATTAAATTATTCCATGAGCAGACCTAAAGATATCAGATCTAACTTCATTAGCAGTGTCTGACTCCTTAACCCAAATTGCAGGAAAGGAAAATGCTATCTGACTGACAGGGCAGTTTGACTGACAGCTCCTGGAGCGTCAGCTGGCCTCTGCATCTGATCAGAAGCTCAAAAGCCTGGCGCTGATTATTACTGATGCTATCAATATTTAATATGGTTAACTAAGGACAGGCTGTTTGATGCTTAATATAGCTGATTACATGAAAGCAGATCTTAATCACCACTGACTGAGGAGGTGTGTTCAAAATTAAGAACTGCACATGTATGGTTAGTTTGATTTTATATATATACACACTGAACTGAAACTGCCATGTCCTTTCATCCATATTCACAAGTGACGTAGTGCTTTGAAAAGCAAATGAATGAAGCCACTAGTTTAGAAACTAATTTAGAGGTCTTTAGAATCGCGTGGAAAGACAGTATGTCACGTTATAAAAAGACACTAAAAACAGCCAGGGCTGAGCATCTCCGCAAACTAATCGAAAATAACCAAAATAATCCAAGGTTTTTATTTAACACCGTGGCTAGACTAACAAATAAACAGACATCACCAGAGCAAAATATACCTTTACAGTTTAGTAGTAATGATTTTATGAATTACTTCAATGCGAAAATAGAAAGCATCCGAAACAAAATTATAAATGTACAATCCGCTATGGTGTCTTATGATTCAGCTTCAATTATGGACCCTCTAGAACAACTAAACCGCTTTACAACGATAGGACAGGAGGAGCTAAATAAACTTATCATTGCATCTAAACCAACAACTTGTTTATTAGATCCAATACCCACTAAACTACTGAAAGAACTATTACCTGCAGTGGAAGAGCCTCTCCTCAATATTATTAACTCGTCTTTATCTTTAGGTCATGTCCCAAAAATATACAAGCTGGCTGTAATAAAACCGCTCATTAAGAAACCGCAATTAGATCCAAATAACTTGGCAAATTACAGACCCATTTCAAATCTTCCATTTATGTCCAAAATACTTGAAAAAGTAGTGTCCGCTCAATTGTGCTCTTTTTTGCAAGAAAATGATATCTATGAAAAATTCCAGTCAGGATTCAGACCGCATCATAGTACAGAAACTGCGCTAGTTAAAATTACAAATGATTTACTTTTAGCTTCTGACCAAGGCTGTATCTCAATACTAGTCCTACTTGATCTTAGCGCTGCGTTCGACACTATAGATCATAAAATACTCTTGGATCGACTACAAAACTTCACCGGTGTCCAGGGACAGGCATTAAGCTGGTTTAGATCGTACTTATCGGACCGTTCTCATTTTGTCTGTTTAAATGGGAAAAAATCAAAGATAACGTCAGTAGACTATGGAGTACCGCAAGGATCAGTTTTAGGCCTTCTGCTATTCTCAATATATATGCTGCCACTTGGTAATATTATAAGAAAACATGGAATTAATTTCCACTGTTACGCTGACGACACTCAATTATATATTTCATCACGACCAGATGAAAACACTAACTCATCTAAAATGACAGAGTGTCTCAAAGATATAAAATGCTGGATGACGCGTAATTTCCTGCTATTAAATTCAGATAAAACGGAGGTATTACTTATTGGTCCAAAAAACTACTCACAAAACCTCTCACAATACAACTTTAATATAGACGGATGTCCTGTTACTTTATCCACAACAGTAAAAGACCTGGGTGTTATACTAGACCGCAACTTGTCTTTCGAAATCATATTTCATATGTTACAAGAACAGCCTTTTTCCACCTTAGAAACATTGCTAAGCTACGTAACATGCTATCTGTTTCTGATGCTGAAAAATTAGTTCACGCATTCATGACCTCGAGACTAGATTACTGTAATGCTTTATTAGCCGGTTGTCCTGCATCCTCAATAAACAAGCTACAGTTAGTACAAAATGCAGCTGCTAGAGTTCTTACTAGGTCAAGAAAATATGATCATATAACACCGATTTTATCATCTCTACACTGGTTACCTATTAAGTTCCGCATCAACTACAAAATACTACTACTGACCTATAAAGCCCTAAATGGTTTAGCACCTATGTACTTAACGGACCTTCTTTCGCCCTACAATCCACCGCGTTCCTTAAGATCACTAAATTCAAGGCTTCTGGTCATTCCTAGGATATCGAAGTCCAGTAAAGGAGGGAGGGCGTTCTCGCATTTAGCTCCAAAACTCTGGAATGGCCTTCCCGATACGGTCCGAGCCTCTGACTCGCTGACACAGTTTAAAACTAGATTAAAGACGCATCTCTTTAGTCAAGCATTCACATAATGCTTACCTTCTAGTCCTCTGTTATGCCATACGGAACCGTTTGCCACTGAAACTGCTTAACGCACCAGTGGGGCTCGACAGCCTCTTAGACAAACGGGTCGGCGCGTATGGTTGGGTTGCGGAGAGTTCGGGTTACGGAGAGTTTGTGAGTTATAACGGAAATTATTATGAACATCAGCTATGCTAATTATTTCCCATCTGCCTTTCTGCTGTTATCTCGGGACGCTTGTCCCGAGAAAAACGGCGTTCGTCAGGTCCAGTTTTGTGTCCAGCCTCTCACGGGATTTCGGATGCCCCAACGCCTGTGATGAGACGACTCAACGCCTGTGATGAGACGACTCAACGCCTGCGATATGTTATGGCGCCGTTTGATTCATAAACAATATTTATATTTAATATTTATATTTAAACAATATGAATGTAAGCCAGAGGAGAACTGGCCCCCGACTGAGCCTGGGTTCTCCCAAGGTTTTTTCTCCATCCAATCTGATGGAGTTTGGTTCCTTGCCACTGTCGCCTTGCTTTTGGCTTGCTTTGAGCTTGCTCAGTTGGGGTTATTTATTTAGTGTTTAGCAATGTTGTTGATCTGTGTTGTGCTACTTGCATGTTATCACTGTGAAGCTGCTTTGATACAATCTGTATTGTGAAAAGCGCTATATAAATAAATGTGACTTGACTTGACTTGACTAGTTGAACTGGGATGTTTCATGTTATTGGTCACATATAAATTCACTTTACACTCATTTCTCTCCATATAAATTAAGAACTGGTCACACCTAAAGAAAAATAATTTCCTTAAAAGGATGTTAGTCATTTTGATAATATCTGGTAATTTTTGTCTAGTTTAGTATAGTTTAACCGTTTTAACTTCCTCACAGACATCAGAAAGTCTCCTTGCAGAGCTAGATAACATTGTGTTTGAAGTCACTTTTGATTTCTTTCATCAGATTATTCAGAAGGATAATCTGAGCTAGACATATTTTACCAGGGTACTGACCTCATGCTTGTCAAATGTCAAAATTTTGGAGTCAGTAAATAAAGATCTTTTTTTAAATAAAGAAATTAAAACTTTTATTTAGCAAAGATTAAATTGATCAAATGACAGTAAAGAACGAAAAAACGTATTGCGGTTTCCACAAAAATATTAAGCAGCACAAGCATTTCAACTAAGATAAGAAATGTATTTAGCTAACTACTAAAAACAACAATTATGCTAGCATTTAGATCTGATGACATTCTGGCTATGGCTTTCTCCGCTTCTGAATGTAGCAGCTGCCACTGAGATTCTCCTAAGAATATATTTATTGCACAAATATTTGGATCAGATTGGGTACAAGTTTAGGGTACATAATATAAACAGTGCTTTCAGAATCTAAAATCATATAAGACTCATTTGGACTGAAGAACATGAGTGCATGCATGTAAACAACATACATAATGAACGTTCATTTTGGACTGAGTTCCTCATGATCACTTGATAGGGGTCATATTCTAAAATGTCACTTTGGGATCAAAGACAGTTATGTTCACTCTCACTCTCTCTGAATGTGAAAATGCTATTCATTTCTATTGATTTTTCACTGAATTATGTGATCTGAAGAGCTTGAAACGGCGTAAAGAGCGCTGTTTTCTTCCGTGCGTGTCTGTGATGAGTCAGAGAGCTCATTCTCTCAAAAGCTGTCAATAATATTATGTACATCTTGTATACTACCTCATTCTGAGTTCCGTTCATAAACAAATGAGAGAAACGTTTCGACAGTGATTTGCTTCGTGCTCAGTGAGAAAGGGCCTACTACATAGAGCTTGTGAATACTAAATTGAGTTTGCTTTTTCAAGTCTGCTAGCGCTTGAACAGACAAATTCACACGATATGTTATGCCCTAAACATTACATGATTAACTAAATGTATTTTTCCATGTACTTTTCTGTAATGCACTTTCTGTAAAGCTGCTTTGAAACAATATGTATTGTGAAAAGCGCTATACAAATAAACTTGAATTGAATTGTTTTTAAAGTTAATAAAAAAAAAAAATCAAAAAAAAAAAAATCACTCACTGTTCGACTGAATAACTTAGTAAGTTTATAAGGATTGATCTTTATTTAATTTATACAGTGAATATCATATGCAGTGTTATTTTACATTAATTACATTACATTAATTTCTGTACCAGGGGTCTCATATATAAAACTGTGCGTAGGATCCTTACTAAAAGTGTACGTGCACCCGAAAGCCAAAAATATTCATAAAACAGATTTATAAAACAGTTCTTATGCCAGAACCTGCGCAGAATTCACTTTAATTAATCCAGTCAGCCGAAGATTGTGCGCACATGCGTCTCCTCCCCGAAATAACCATGTATGGTTACATGCTAACAACGCCTAGTTTTAAATATGCATATCCTCATATGGATATCATTTGCATATGATTATTATTCCACGCGATACCATGTTAAGGAACAAGACGTTCGGAAAATATGAAATATGATGTGCCGTGTCACAATAAATTGTTATTATTATTTTTATTTTTTTGTCTATATCCTTGCCTTGTTTTTGAATGAATAAAATACATTCAGGAAAAAATACATTTCAGGGAAAGATTTTCTCTATCTTTTCCACTGGCCAAATATTAATTAATTTATTTATATTTTTAATGGAAGCAGATAGACATGGTTGTGCATTATTTGCATGGAACCATTTTCTCAGACAACCTGCTATTGTCATGATTAGCAATTATTATCCATAACAAATATATATTTCTATTTATTGGAAAAAAAAATATATATATATATATATATATATATATATATATATTTGTTACTTCTCAGTAATGATTTCATGTAGTTTAAGTGTTTAACTCCATTAATGAGAATGGCATATTTAATCTAAATGTTTATATCAGAAGTAACACATAGTTTAAATCATTCTTTCATTTATTTAAACTGTTATTGAGAACATGCAGTGTATTTATTAGGACTCGTGAAGATTTACGGTTTTACTTCATCTGCCGTTAGATTATAGGCTATATGTGTGCGTCAGTTTCATTAAAGGGCCCAACGCACTTGCTGCGCGGACATTTAAGAAGGGATGAAATTTGGCTTCAAGTGATAAGCTTGGTGAGTGAAATTATATCTGGAGGCTATTATCTTTCTGTAGCCTATAGGCTATAATTTTCTTTAGATTTTCACTCTAAAAGTGACCAAAAAGACATTTAACTCCAGCTCACCATCGGTGTCGCCAATTCCTTTTTACTCCAGATTGTGCGTACGCACGGCTCAAAGTTTGCTTAAAAGTGCACACATTCTCCCGTCAAGTTTGTTTTTTATAGATCACAACCTTTGCGTGAAAACTGGCGTACGCATGTTTTCAGCCCCATTTTGTGCGTATGCACGCTTTATAAATGAGACCCCTGAAGAATACAATTGGAACTATCCGAAAAACACTGTTTATTTGATCTTTTCTCAATTGTATTTATTTGTGATATTTCTTGTAGTATTGTACATTTTTTCACAGTAATCCTTTTTTCCTGAATATAGCACATCCAGAATCGTACAGCAACCATGACCTTAAAACCGTGATACAAACCATGAGTAATTTGAACCATTACACCCCTAACAGTCACACAGTGTGCTGTAGGGAAGGAGACGTATCATACACTGAAATAAATTAGATCAAGCTGATCTTTTTTCTGCTACTATCACTCATAACACGTGGAAAAGTGCTATAAAAAAGGTGTTGATTCTAAATTGGTACATTTTGCCACATTGCAGTGTGATCATTAGGGTTATTCAGACACTGCTGACAGCATGTGAGGGTCTATATTTAAACAGCACTGATGGAATAGTGTGATATACAGGCTAGTTTACCGGTCCTGTAGGCTGGATTGTTGCAGCTGGCATCCGGGGAGGCATCATCATTCCTGGTATCATTGGTGGCATCATGGCTGGCATCTAAGAAAAAAGTTATGAAAAATTAATGTGAACTGCTAATTTCCTTCATACACTGCACACTGGGAGAGGAAGGCATGCACTAAAATGAGTAAAAGCACATCTTGTGCTCTATATTCTCCTGTCCTTGATTACAGTGTGAACCTCACATCCAAAAACATCCACTGACACACCATTCATCTCTCTCTCACAGATAGGTGGAGCATCAGGTCCAATAAGACAGCACTACTGAAATCATATCAATGATTTATGTCTATATGCATGTTCAAGACTAGGGCTGGGCAAAAAAATCGATTTTTCGATTAATCGTTTTTTAAAATGTGTTCGATTCAAAATCGATTCTCAACGGCCGGAATCGATTTTTTCCATATTAAGGGTTCGCGGACGCGGTGCTGCATCTTCTCGTCTCTCTGCACTAGGCAAGCGCCAAGTGCTGCAGCTGTCGATACACACACGCGTTCAGGAGTCGGGACATGACGGAATATTCACTTAACAATCGGGCCAGCATTGCATCGTAACCTATGATCGTAACTAACGTTTATCATTTATGTCTTTTTGTGTTTTACAAGCAATGTTAAACCATCCCATGCTCGCGCACTCTCAGAGATGTCTTTCACTGCGTGCACAGTAACGTTACAGCCTAAATCTGCCTCACAAACAGCTCGCCAAAAACAAAAATTTTGTCCCTGGATTATATCACTTTAACAGTTAAAACACGCGACATTATGTCAAAACTCTGGTCTTGGTGAGTAACCTCGTAAAGACAGTCGGTAATGTCTTAAATTAGCATTAAACGCGTGTGACAGAAAGTTAATGAAGTATGGATTCGCGCACTAGTTCTTAAAGTGAACGCAGCCATTTGTGTCAGTCATTAATTCTGTTGTCATAACAACAGAATATAGTATCAATTGTAAGCAATCAGAATTAAAAGCCTTTGTATTTAATTCAGTCTGGACTAAAAAGACTATCCAGTGTTATTTTACATTGGATTACTTTATTCAGTTTCTGTAGTATTTCTGACATACCCAAAAAACTACCCCAAATTAATTTGTGTCTTTATTCTATTGTATTTATTTGTGCTACTTTTTTCAATTTAATTCAAAGATTGAAATCAAGCTTCCATACATAAACTCTTAAAACAAAAGCAAAAAACAAAAATAAACAAAAAAATTACATTACCATTTAGGTAAGATCAATGTAAAAAAAATGTCTAAATATTTATATATTTATTTATCTATATCTATCTTAAACATAAAATAACATGATACTGTTTGATCAAGCTGTGCGACTGTTCTGACTTTTTTTGCATATTGCATCAAAATCCTGTTTATTCTTTGTATGCATTTAGTGTACCTAAAATAAAAAGAGTTTTATATACAGGTTTATGGCTCTTAATTTCTTTGTATTAATTAACCACTAGTAAACTTATGTCCACTGTTCTTTTTTATAAATATAGGATTTGTATTACATCTTCATTATAGTCGAATCGAGAATCAAATCAGGAATCGAGAATCGAAATCGAAAATTGAATCGAGAATCGAAATCGAATCGAACTGAGAGCTTGTGAATCGAAATCGAAGCAAAATTGAAATGTGAATCGATACCCAGCCCTATTCAAGACTATGTACTTCTCTCATCTTCATGTTAGTGTGAATCACATGAAAACTTCCAAGAAATATTCAAATCAGTTTTCCTCCCATATCAAAAGAAATAAGTAACTGTATTTTAAATAAATAAAACAAAGCCTAGGTTTAAAGCCTTTTTAAATATAATATTTGCATGACAATTGTGCACACCTCCACCCTCCTCAATACTATAGCGCAGAGATCAATGACAATCAAATTGTCAGGGATTTTTTTAATAAATAAATCAATTATGCTAACGTAATGGAAAAGTTTAATTTTGAGGTGAATTACAGTATGACAAGAACATTTGTTTGTAAATTTTACACAATAACTATAAATAGTGAAGGTGATGAAGTCTTAATGTCCCCCATAGTCAATAACTTTAACCCTTAAAACTCATCTTTGTTCACCAAAAGAACATTTCATTGCTTCTTAATAATAAAAAAAATATCTTCATGCCTTAAAAAAATAGCTTGAATGTAACTCTACACTAGGCATGTGCCGGTATCAAATTTTCATGCTGCGGTTAATTGATTGAGCTTTTATCACGGTATATGGTATTATCACGATATTTTAATGAAATTATATTTTAATGCTCAAGAAAAACAGATGCATTGTGGGTCTCTAAAAAAACCTCAACTTGTATCACAATGTGTAATTGTGATTTTCAAAACATATGGTAACTAAACCAAATTGTTTAAAGTTTAGTGACAACATGTTACAATGACTGGTAGGTTACTGTTTGTATTATTCAATTCTTGGATTTGATTTCAGTCTTAATTCAATATTGACTCATTTGGATAAATATTAGGTAGGCCCCAGTCTGTTAATGTTTCTCAAGAAAAAAAAAACCTCACATAATGCTGTAAACATACAGAGAGTATGGGCTGCACGTTTTCAAGTTTTTCATTAACCGTTAACCGAGGCCCTTATCGGTTAATACTCGGTTAACCATGTGCGCGCCGCAACCTCGAGATACAGAGTTAATTTTTAACACCTTTAATAACTGGTTGGACCCCATTTGAAACGAAATTAATTTATAGAAATAAAACGCAGTGGTAAGTTCAGAGCAGTTAAAGTAGGCGCGTTTCCATCACCCTTCAAACTGAAATTGCCAATTGAAAATACGCACATTGGCAACACGTCCATTTCGCAAAAACTCTGTATCCGCAAATAATAATAATAATCATCATCATTATTGTAACATTTTATTAGGGTGCATATGTAGAAGACGCTTTTATCCAAAAAAAGGAGCAAAGCACAAATAAACACAATATTTTGACGCATATCCAGTGTGTGTGCTTTGTGGAGGCTGCGAGACGCCCATGTGAACACTTGCAGTTTCATTGCAGTTCTTTCAGTGGAAACAACTTAAAATACTCTTTCATTTCTGGTCATACAGAAAATAATAATACATTATTCGCAAATACATTTATTTGCGTAAACTCACAATAACAAGAAAACGTTGTGCTTTAACAAACAGGCGCGCTTCATGATCTCCGTGAACTGAAGCGCGAGAACTGAAACAGCCACCGCATTCGAATTTGTTCGTTTTAAATTGGACATTTAAAGCTTTAAAGCTTTAAAGCTTTAAATGTCCAATTTAAAATGAACAAATTCGAATCGAAAGCCAACATCTCCTGACTATGTAATTATGTAGCTTAGCTAATTATGTATTTCTCTCTAAAGGTGCATCCGGGGATGGAGATTTGTTTTTAGCAGAAACTGATTTAGAAAACAATAGTTTATTAATAAACAATTAATGCCTCGTTATTTTATATTATTTTATTATCAGACACATTTATTATGTCTTATAAATCATCTAAATCCCCTTTCTGTAGGCTGTGGTTACGGCTCTTCTCATTCAGCATTGCGGGGGAAAAATCATTTCCAGGTTCTAATCTGGCCTCAGAAAACCAGTAAAATCTTTTTTTTCCATATTCATTTGTCAAATATTTAAAATTTTTAAAGGGGCAAAAAATCAAACAAATATCTGAAAATTCGTCGATATATAGCCTATATATTTTTGCGCAGCATTTGACGTAGTCCTACAGTTCAAATTAACATTTTGGTGTTTAACTCTGCGTTTTACAAAATACAACAACCGTTCATTTTTCGTTTTGCAATTAGGCCTACGGATTAAATAAGGGGAAACGAATGAACACAAAAGTAGGCTACACTGACCGTTTGGACATATACGAGGCAGAGTTCTTTTTTAAAATTCATAAAGGATACAAGGAATAGCCTACTAGACGAAACCTCAAAGAAATGCCACAATCAAGACCGCGGAGCAGAAATGAGGGAGAAACACACAGAAACTATGTGACTGTCCCTGCCATTAATGCTTGGATGACACACCACGTCTCCTTTTATAAATAATAATAATGTTTAGTGCGGTGGCTGTGATACACTACCAACGTCCGTTGCCATTATTTTTGGAATGGCTTATCGCGAAAGGAAAAAAAAATGTTTTATTCGCATAACACCGTTAATAGAAACGCTGTCATTTCACAATATTTTTTTATCGACAATCAGAAAAAGAAAAAAAAACGCAAAAGTTTTGTGCAAATATGTATTGACGCCACTTAACCGAGCAAAAAGGTTTCACTCGGTTATCCAATTTTAAACGGTTAATCGGTTAACCATGGACACCCCTAACAGAGAGAAATTAAATATAATATTTAGCAAAATACTCCTTGATATTTTTTTCTAGTCAACTAATGTGCTGGTCATTAAATGGCTTTCCTGAGGTAAATGTAACGTTTTGTGACACAACTGTTCTCCTGCAGTGTTACTGACCTCTTTCCATGTTTGAAAACACTGATTGATCGTTATTATGTACAAGTAAATATACCTTTCGGTAAGTTATACTGTATCTTTAAATAAAAACGAAAGTAACATGATGATCGGTTTACTTGAACTGAGGAGCAACGATCTGTGATCAGAAGAGCTGATTTATCAACTTCAATTTATCAATAACAACTTTCATATCAAAAGTAACCTGCTCTGTCTAGTCGGTCGGTGTCAGTGTCCTATTTGCTCTGTGTAAAAATTTCCCCCCAAGAAAGTCCCTGCTGGCGAGGTTGTACTTTTTCAGAGTTCGGGAACTGTCGGGGTGGGTCTTGTGCGCTGAACATGCTGATTGGTTCTTACCACTTGTTCTTTCTGCCCGATGGTGGGCGTTTGTTCCATCCATCTCACGGTCAATGTCCGCTGATAACAAACGTCTAGTTTTATATCTAGCATTACAAGCTTTCTGAATATGCTTTCGCTTTGGGTTTTGTTAATTACCTCATTAGTAAACCAATCGCACACAAAAACAGCACAGCTTGAATCTCCTCCATACAAAACTCAAAACAAACGCGCAGACTAGGAGGAACAGTCGCACGCAGTTTAACTTCACCAAATAATCTTTCCGCCCCGGACCGGTACTTTAGTCCGCAGTGTAAACGCAGTAAGCAAGCGGTCTGGGGCAAAAAAGTTCCTATGAAAAAAGTTCCTGGGACAAATAGTTCCTGGTAATTGCGGTGAAAACATGGCTTAAGTGTACAGAATCTGATAAAGAACTTAATCATAATCGTTAATATAAGATCCTGACAACAGAAACTTCATGCACCATACAAAATCATTGTGCTCTGCCACTTGTTAAATATGAAAACCCAGAACAAGAAAAAAAAGTTTTAAAAACACTGCATTCTTTCAAAATGAAAAGCAGTGTTTGCCATTAGTTCTTACCTGTCCCATGGGTGGAGCTCCCATTGGGGGCATCATGGGGGGCATTATTCCCGGGGGCATGGGCGCCATGCTGGGTGGCCTCTGACCCATGGGTGGCATTCCCATCGGAGGGAAGTGAGGCGGGATTCCTGGTGGCCCCATCTTTGGAAAACACAAAAATAAATGAAGAATTAATTAGTATGAACACATCTAAGCAGCAGCAAAGAGAGAGAGAGAGAGAGAGAGAGAGAGAGAGAGAGAGAGAGAGAGAGAGAGAGAGAGAGAGAGAGAGATAGATGGCATTACAGTTGAGGCTTTCCAACACCAACTTACAAAGGGCAGGGGGATTCCTGAAGGTGGAACACCAGGAAAAGGTGGTGCATGACTGGGGCCACTATTAGCATCAGTTGAGGACTGTTATGAACAAGAGAGTCCATTACAGTACTGATAAAGATGCTGCACATCACTGATCTAAAGGCTAATGACAGAGCCAAGTTTATATGAACCTTCAATGTCAGATGTTTCTTAATAGTGAATAGTTCAACTTCACTCTAACCCACTAGCATGATTGCTGGCCTAAAAGTAGAAATTGTGTTGTCTAAAAAGCCAGGTTAAAGGTTTAACCCTTGTGCATCAATTAAAAAAAGTTACGCATAGGTAAAAAGAGGACAAAAATGTCCATGTCAAAAAACTGTCATAAAAATGTGACGCTTTGGAGCACAGACTTAAGTTTGGTATCATTTTAAAGAAAACCCTTTGCAGATTATTGCTGAAGTAAAAATAATAATAAGTAAATCCAAAAAAAGTTATATAGGTATAAGTTTATGAAATTTATTTATAAAAAATATTTTATATAAAATATATATTTTATAAATCAGGTTGGACTCAAAACTGCAATAAAATCAAAGCCATGAATCTAAATAGGTTGTGTTCCAAATTTGAGGATGATATCTCAAAAAATTAGCTTTCGGTAACAGTTTGTTTGGGCAGTAACATATATTCCCCATTGGGTGCCAGCAAAACCCCACTGGTGCTCACAGTGATTGGATTTGAATTTGCAGTTTTTATCTCTCAGTATTACAAACACACACATGCGCACACACACACACATATATTTTTTTATAACACACTTACTAACCACACTCTGACATCCATACCAACACACCCACACAAATATCGTTGCATAATTTATCCAATTGGCTCTATAGTATGCCGAACAAGAAAAAAGGAATAAAGCGATATTTGTTTTATTGGCCAAACTTAAAAAAAATGGCACCGTCTGATAAAAAATAGTAAAAAATAAAATTTTGAAGCCTTGCCATCAGAATGAAAGCCTCTTAACAAAGATTGCATAATTTTATAGTTAACTGAACCGGGGATTAAAAATGGCAGTTTTAATGGGTTTCAATGGGGACATTTTTGTCCAAAAGGTTCTGAGAGGGAGTATTTTTTGTACCTAATGCAAAAAATATTTTTTTTTAAGAAAATGACGGTGAAATAGTAAAATCCCAATAAAAATACACACCTGTGCCAAGTTTTTTTTGCAGTTAGCTTTAACACAGGCAAAGTGATCAAAAAACAAAACTAAAAAGGACAAAAATGTCCATAAGGATGCACAAGGTTTAATATATATATATATATATCTTTTGTATAACAATGACAAATTTAGATTGTTACTGCCTGTAACAAGTCAAGCACATTAGAACTCAATTAACTTAACAATCACTCAAACTTCACGAGTTTAACATAACGTTAGTTTTATGAGAGTTTATCAGGGACGAATCGATTACTAATCGTCGACCATCAATGAAAACTAAAATCACTTTATCAGTGTGATTAAGTTGATATTCTCTGGTCTAATAATGTTATCAACACTAAAACCGTCAGCTTAAGGAAACGGATATCCATAAACAAACTGCTTACAAACAGAAATGTTTAACGCAATCGGATATGCATCACTGTGCTGTAAAATTCACAATAATAGATTCTCATTCAAACACACATTAGCTTTAGCTTTAGCTTTAGCATCAGTCACTCATTCACGTTAGCTTATATGCTAACCAAGATTTATTTTGTCCATAATATACCCTTTACTTCAATACAACCGTCTGTACTTCAACCGAATACACAATTAAATGTTTATATGTGTCATTTGTTGTTGCTAAAATACTCCAGTATTGTATTTATGTGTATTTTCTTGGACTCACCATGATGAGTGAACACGCAGCGGCCCTGCGCGAGACAAAAACCTACGCTCTGATTGGCTGCTACGCGCCGGGTTCAAACTACAGCAGGCGTGTTTCAGTGCAACCAACACTGGAGTGTTGCGCAAGAAATACGCAGACCTGAAGCCTGAGAGTGGAAGTGAGGGTTCTATTTATTTATTTATTTATTTATTATTAATGCCAAAAAAAGAGAAAATGTAACAAATACATACCAACAGGAAAAATAAAAAAACAAGACATATTTCACGAAACCAATACACATAAAATAACTAAGAGCCAGAGGGGAAGAAAAAACAACAATACAGTTGCTTGACATATAATTATAGTCTACCACAAAAAATTGACAGTAGTGGGATCTTAACCAAGAATTTGCATTTGTGAATACAAAAGGTATCATGAATATATTAACAATGGACTTGATATGAAAATTTGGATTGTGATAAAGAAAAAAATAATACTAATACATATTCTTTTTTTATTATTATTATTTTATTTATTTTTATTTTTTCTGAGAGATCCTACATTACTCATTCCAAAAAGCTTTAACACAAACACATTCACATAAAAAGATGAAGTCTATAATTGTCTCTTCTACATCACATATCTACATCTACATACATCATAAGTGCATTATTTCAATGTTTTTGATATTGAGTACTATTACGGGGGTAGCGTCTATGTAATATTGTAAATGTAAATTTTGTATGTTAAATTTCCCATTTATGGATTTTTGAAAATTACCTTTTTAATGCAATGTGTAACGGTGAGTGTGATTTCACCAAGTACCACATGTTCCTGGATCTGGGATCAACATCAGATTTGAGGTACAAGTTTACAGTTTATGTCACATTTAGTCTTAGAACTAAGGTGAAGTAAGACTACCAGTACCAGTACCAGCACTTCTACATTTTACTCTTTTAAGCATACCTGCACTGTTTCTTGCGTACCGCTATGCAGCCGGTAAAGTGTGACGGCCGTTTGAACCCTTATTTACACTGCACATCTGCGGCACGATACCGGAGCTGATCGTGGCCACCGCAAGCGTGATCAGCACGTATTTTTCCGGTTTGCATGTAAATCAGTGAGTGCATTCACACACCGCGCGGAGGAACGGCGCGTGAGCAGTGAAGTGGGAGTTCGGGCAGAGTCTATTTGTGTTGTGCTATGCTCATTTCAAGTGAAAGCACACTTTTGATGGAGAGAAAGTATGATTTCACACAAAAAGTGCCCAAAATGCACAGAATTTGCATGTCTAGTGTGTTTTAACAAGAACTGGAGTAGGCTACGTCAGAAAAGGAAATGAAGACTCAAAAATATTTATTTAGCCATTTAAACTTCTCTTAATTATTCAATAAAACTATATGTTTTAACCTTTCTTTTAGTTTATGTAATAGCCACAGACAGGAACATGGCCCATATCAAACCCGAGTGTAGCCTACTTTTTATTAATGTTTGCTGTCTTGTAAACATATCAAAGTATGACTGAAAAGACAATATCAGAGCTGTTTTTTTTTTTGTTTACCATTTACATGCAATTGTTGTATACCTCCAATCTTAACAAACTTCAAGAATCAAGTTTATTACTGACCAACTTCTAAAAAGAGAACTTCTTTGTAAAGAAATGCACACACACATACTTGTTTAAATACATTTATGTTGTTAATAAATAACAATAAATTGTTGTTGTACCAGCAACATTTCCTAGTTTTGTTTTTCACTGTAGAAATTTCAAATGTCATGATTTGCCAATGCAAGAGAATACCGGCACCCGTTTTCTCCCACTTCAAGCACTGGTTGGAGCTAAATCCCAATGCAAAGACGAGATATGAAGAGAAAATAAAGGGAATCAAAGGACTGGATCCTTATGGGCATAGTGACTGGCCAGGAGACATCAACCTGTTGCCAGCACCCATACACAACTATATTAAATGTTAGAGCATACACACAAAAAGTTTTCAGTAACTTCAAGTCACTGCAGCAGGCCCAAGTCTTTTCTTACAGATGGGTGGGTCCAGGACCTGGAGATTGTAAAAGTGGGGCAGAAAACTGTTGTCCGTTCAAATGTATGCTATATTCTACACTCATCGCTCTCTGTCATTTGCATGTAGTCAGAATTGATGTCAAGATTGCAATGATGGGGTGTGCATGCATGCCAGCCAAAAGCCCAGTTCACACCGCCAGCGACATTGTAGCTGTGTGTCGCTAGGCTACTATGATGTCGCTTGTGGGCTGCGGGCGTTCGTAGTGCTGTTGCTCTAATGTTATTGGTAAACTGCACGCCTGTCCATACAAAATACCATCACAAGTGATATATACAACTATATAATTTTAATTTGTCTTGGAATAAATGACTTTTAAGGCTAAAAAGAAACCGTATGCTGTTGGGAGAGTGTTTATATTACCACAGCAGTATTCATGTTATGGAGACAGAATGCAATCACAGATAGTTTATTGTAGACAAAAAGGGGAAAACAAAGCCCACGAGGGGGCAAAACAAGACTCTGACAAGGACTATGGTGACTGACTAGACAAGGTACTGACAAAATACTACAAGATCAACAACTGACACAAGCAATAGATCAACAGGACGATTACTCTTGACAGGTACTCACAAACTTGACACAGATTAACAATGAACCGACAAAGGACAGCAAACACAAGGGGATAATATAGAGAGACACTAATGACAAGGACAGGTGAAACTGACCAGACAATAATGACGAGACGAGGATAACAAGGGGGCGGAGTAAAGAAACGAGACAACACTAGCACATGGCCATAACAGCTGGCCATGCGCTTGCACACAAAACATGGGTCTGTCATGATCCTGCCACAATACTAGGAAAAACCACGGACATGATGGCAGAATCATGACAATTCAGTGGATTAAATCATTTACTAGATTAACGATCGATCAATAAACAAATTAAACTCACTCATACAGTCATGAATTATATAAAGGTCATTCGAATTTGACAAATAATCTTTTTTGACAAATAATCGAAATTGACAAATGGCGAGACGAGGATAACAAGGGGGCGCAGTAAAGAAACGAGACAACACAAGCACATGGCCAAAACAGCTGGCCATGCGCTTGCACACAAAACATGGGTCTGTCATGATCCTGCCACAATACTAGGAAAAACCACGGATATGATGGCAGAATCATGACAGAACCCCCACCTTAAGGAGCGTCTACCAGACACTCCTCAACGGGACACTAAGCACGGGACAAGACAGAACAAGACATGGACAAAAACCAACAAAACATGGCAAACATAACTAACGGGATACATGAATAAACAATAACCGGGTTGGGGTGAAACATTAGAAACAACATACAAGGCAGAGGTGGTGGGGAAACACAATGTCCTTTGGGGGCACTTCAGGGTGGATGAGAGGACTGGGGGTCTTGGGTCTTTGGGACGAGGGCTGAGGATGGGGAATCCGGGAGGACTTTGCTGAGGACACATGAGGAGATCTCTTGGCGGAAACAGTTTGAGGCTGGCACATGACAGGAGCGCTTGGGGAAACACTAGGCAGCCTGACAGGGGTGGAAACCACCACAGGGACAGAAACGAGCGATGGGACAGGACTCTTGATATGGGACACGGGAGGCAACACAACAGGAAACAAAACAGGGGATGCTGCGGGTAACTGTGGAGCCAAAGTCAGAACTGAGCTCCCCGAGGACGGCACAGTACCAACATTCCACATCTCTGAATTGGAGAGATCGTCGTCAGATGCTGACTGGGGTTCGGTGCTCACGGCAGTTGACTGGGGTTCGGCGCTCACGGCAGCTGTGGACTCGGGACAAGACAACATGCCAGTTCCTGCTGGAACTTCCAGGATCTTGGCTAAACTCGACAGATACTCAGACAAAGTTCTTGCAGCAATGGCGATAGGCAACTCCTGACCTGCTGACACTGACCGCAAAACAGCCTCAGCAGCCGAATCAGCCGCAGCCCTCTCAGCGGCGCTCACGACAGGAGGCTCGGGAACTGTGTCTTCAGCAGCTGGTTCAGGGACAGCACTTACAGCAGCGGGCTCTGGGACAGCGCTTACAGCAGCGGGCTCTGGGACAGCGCTTACAGCAGCAGGAGCGGGCTCTTGGAAAGCGCTTACAGCAGCGGGAGCGGGCTCTGGGACAGGCGGAGATGAAGGACGAGAGGCTCCCCTCCTCCTCCTCCTCTTCTTCCAAGGCCGCGGCACGGACGTCGTAGACGGACCTTTGACCCGTTTGGAGAAGCTCAATGGTCTCAGGAAGTGGCGATTCGGTCGAGGATGACTCCGACGGAGAGTCCCACGAAGAACGTCTCCCTCGTTTGCCACGAAGATCATCGGGAGTAGATGAGACCTCAGGAGAAGTGGAGTGGGTCTGCTCCCCATGAGAAACAACAGCCAGGACCCGACCCTCCGGAATCACAGGCAACTTGGCTGGTGGCGACAACAAGGAGGGACCCTGCGGCTCCCCTTGACACAGACAATCCACCATGTCCTGGAATGGGCGGTGAACCAGTCTCTCTCGTTCAGCCAGAGGTGGGGAAATGTTGAGGCCAGCTATGAAGTAGCGATTTAGGAGGATGTCAGGTAAGAAAAAACCTCCTCCTTTCAGCGACTTCAGCGTACTCCTTCAACAGCAGCTCACACTGAGGGGGAATTGGGAGCTTGCCCCCTCTCGAGTCGGAAATGGTCTTGAGCCACAAATCTTCTAGAAGATCCAATTGCTGATCTCCAGGTGAAGACAAACAGTCTGCTGGGTTCTGCTTTGGTCAGTTCATTCTGTTATGGTGTGGGTGGCGGATGAACCCAGGCGCAGACAGAATGCAATCACAGATAGTTTATTGTAGACAAAAAGGGGAAAACAAAGCCCACGAGGGGGCAAAACAAGACTCTGACAAGGACTATGGTGACTGACTAGACAAGGTACTGACAAAATACTACAAGATCAACAACTGACACAAGCAATAGATCAACAGGACGATTACTCTTGACAGGTACTCACAAACTTGACACGGATTAACAATGAACCGACAAAGGACAGCAAACACAAGGGGATAATATAGAGAAGATAAAGAAACGAGACAACACAAGCACATGGCCAAAACAGCTGGCCATGCGCTTGCACACAAAACATGGGTCTGTCATGATCCTGCCACAATACTAGGAAAAACCACGGACATGATGGCAGAATCATGACAATTCAGTGGATTAAATCATTTACTAGATTAACGATCGATCAATAAACAAATTAAACTCACTCATACGGTCATGAATTATAAAAAGGTCATTCGAATTTGACAAATAATCTATTTCCTTGTCCCTAATAGTCAACATAATTGATAATTACAGTTTACAACACAGCAGGTAGACGGCGCATCTTGTAATGTTTGTGCCACGGAGTCCCAAAATGCTTTGCGTTCACCACTGGTAATAAATTATAAAAACGTCATTCGACTTTGACAAATAATCAATTTCCTTGTCCCTAATAGTTAACATAATTGATAATTACAGTTTACAACACAGCAGGTAGACGACATCTTGTACTGTTTGTGCCGCGGATTCCCAAAATGCTTTGTGTTCACCACTGGTAATATGTCACTGGTGACGTCACGTTAGCAATCTCTATTGCGCGCGAACTTGAATCCCCTCAAACACTGCATCTGATTCCTGTGGATTATGGACAGCATCATGTCGAGAAGATGCTGTGCTCTACAGTGTGAAGGTAAAGCCAGTTTTTTTGTTTCTGCCCAAGGATGAGTATGTGTAGAATCAGTGGTTAAAATGCATCTTAACCACCACTGCAGTATAATCCTGAACTTTTGCCATGTTCCCTTTATTTTACTGACGACTACTTCTCAAATCTCAGAGTTCAATGAAGCATTCACAAAATGCTTTGCTCTTGAAAAACGAGTCAGTGCACAGTTAATTTGGACTAACTTGCTCCTCAGAATCACAACATGTAAGTATGACTAATAATTTATGTATTATTCTACCGGTGTTCAAAATACTTAGTTTTGAGTTTTATTTTGTGTAGCTCTCCTGCTAACTGGCAAACTCATGTTATTACTGTCTAACTGAAATACTTCTGCTAATCAGTTGTGGGCAACTATTTGCTGAAATTGTGTCTGAGATCGTCTGTTGTATTTACTACTTTGAGTAAAAATTAAGCATGGAGCAAGATTTAGTTTTACCAACGTTTATGTTAGATCAGTCATTCACACTAGAGCTCAGCTAATGTATGCACTGTTATTGATTCAGTTTTCACATGTTCACCACAATAAATTAGAAAAATACCCGGTAAATAAATACGTATAAGTAAAATAATCGGTTTGTTGATGGACGCACACTTGTTAATGCTGATGGTGAGGAGTTACAGTAGCAACATCTCATGATAATGTACCTCAAACTGTTAGTTTCACACAGTGAACAGTGTTTCATCATCGGACTCGCGCTCGGGTTGATATGGTAAAATCGGCGTCATTGTTCGTTACTGTCTTTAGTTTATGGTGTATAATCCCAGAGCTGATGTTCAGTTATGGCAATGGGCATTTTTGTTTTCGAAACGCGTGCTGTACACGGTTGACCAGTCACAACTGAGGTCTCTGGCCAAACAGAGCAGAGTAGCTCAGGGAAAGGAGGGATTTAAAGGGCACCTTTTATGGAACATTCACTTGTACATGGTGTTTGAACATAAATGTGTGTTGGCAGTGTATGAGCAAAACCACCCTAGAATGATAAAAATCCACCCAGTGTTTTTTTTTTTACAATCTCAATAAATCCTATGCACTGTCTCAGAACGAGCCGTTCTAAGATTCAGTGCTTTGTGACGTAGAATTGAGCAAGGGGTTTGATTGACAGTGTGGTTGTGGCATAGATCCCACCCTCTGTGATCTGTACACTGTACAGCATCTTCCATTGTTTCAACGACAGCCGGTAATGTCTCTTGGAAACATAAATGTTCTGTCGTGGGTTAATCCTGTTGTTGTGGCTTCAAAGTTAATCCTCGTCTACTGTTTGCGATCCACCGACACCTCCAGTAACAGTAAGTGTATTTTATGATTTTTGAGCAAATAATCTTTTCAGTCGATGTCGATTTCAGCCAATTCAACAACAAATGCGTCTAAAGTTGTTGTCATTGTAGCATGTCTGTGTAAATAATTTAAACCTTGTTTGTATAGTGTGTAACCACATGTTTATAAATATATACTATATATATATATATATATATATATATATATATAAAGATATTGTATTAAAAACTGCATATATGATGTTGTTTTTTAAGTTAGACTAAGTTAGTTCTCACATTTGCCACATGAGCACCTGTATGACAGTAATGTAAACATGGCGCAACAGATCCCTCGCATAAATGTAATTTCGCTTGTACGTAGCAAATTTTACCACAGAATGTGTATGCAGTTTCAAAATATTGCGCCAGCTTCAGTGTTTGTGTGTCTGTGTGTGTGTGTTGCACATTCGGGCACGATTATAACTCTATAAGTACATAAATGTATCAAATAACCATACCGAGACGTACTGGTCCATTCTCATTTGTGTTTTATTCTGCTTTATGCAAATGAAGGGCGATTTTCGGGAGCGACAACCAATAGGAATGAAGTCAGTGGAGCTCTTCAGTGCTGAGTGCTGAGTCTGACCGAGGTAAGTTGAACGAGAAGAAGCTCATTTTAGCAGTCAGAAACTGTCCTATAATTCATGATATATCTCAGTGTACATACAGTGGTGTTCATCGGACTGACTCCGTGACTGAATGGTTTCAGGGAACCCAGACAGGTATTTGCCCATTTGCTGCAGTTAAATTGCCTCGATGGCAAAGAGCACTCACTGTTTCTCGCTCATCTTTAATATTATGCATTTTATGTACTGATTCCATTTATATTTAGACTTTTCCTTACAAAATATTTGTTTGTAGTGGCAATAAAACTTATTTGTTGTCTAACATAGAGTAACTTCTGTGAATGTCACTCACAAACATTTCTAGGCGACCAGTATTGGGGTACGCCCTCCAGCCCAGCCACAGGTGACCTGCAGCGACAAAGTCGCGTGTAGTGTGAACGGGGATTCAGCCCTTCTGCCTACCGACTGCCATAGGTATCAAGTTACGCCCTCATCCAAAGGCAGGGCGGGGATATGCAGCCCATTTGCATTTAAGGTGGTATACATCAAAACAGCTCATTTTTAAACAGGCCCCAAAAATTACATTTTTAAATGGTTATAATAAATTAACTGTGGGGTATTTTGAGCTTCACAAATACATTCTGGGGACACCCAAGACCAATATTACATCTTGTAAAAAGGGGCATAATAGGTGCCCTTTAAAGAGATTGATTTATATGGCAAGATGTTTGAGAATCAATGAAAAATGTGGTGATATGCAAATGTATGAAAATTGAGAAAATTTAAATTTGATGCAACTTGGACCTTCATCCATGTAAAAAACTGCTGTAGGAGACTCCAAAACAAAATTAGGAAACTTTAAAATACTATAATAGGGGCATTTTAAAATATATTTTTGTGGAAGAGACCAGACCAGACTCCAATTAACATTGTTTAATGTCAACCATTTGAAAGATGATGCTGGAATAGATTTTCTGTAAATATGATTGCAAACAAAGTGGTTATTGAAAATGTCATCAGTAGTCAAAATCCCTTGACTTGCAGCCTTGTCAATGCAGCCTTCCTGCTTTTTAACAAAGAGGTCCAGGGTGGCCTTCATCATCATGCACCTTGCTGGGCTCGCAACAGAGCGGTAAATGGCCAATGGCAATCAGCACGATTGCTGCAAATCATACAAGGATTTCTCACAGGAGCTTCATAAAGTCTTTGACCTTTCAGCATTGGGTACCAAAGTGGCATGAACATTGTCTCTGTTACAGCAGGGATCTCGGCCCGTGTCGGAATAATATTTTATCGAGTTCTGCACACTCGCAGCATTCTGTGGTTGGAATCCCAAAGCTCAGTTGAACCACTTTCTCCATGATTAGCTGAACACATCAAAGACGAGTTGTATTCTTTGGTATTACCCCCTTCTCACTACGGTTTGGTCGACCTATCTATATATATTGGACTGGCTGAGCGCTTGGATATTCCGAACCGATTTCAGTTAGAACACTTTGTGGTATACTCCTCTCACCAGGATTACTCATTCCACCAGCCTTATCAACCTCACCATTTCGGCCAATCAAGCAAAGGAGAATCTATTCCTCCTTTTACACTTATACACTCTCCATCTGCTCTAGTGGTTTTGTGTAACACATGACTGGTTAAGCACAACCCTCACAATGACTGGGCTATTAATTCTGTGTTGGGGTGGAGCTCATTTTGTTTATCTCTGCGTTCAGTGCATCTTATTACATCTTCTCCTTTAATGTCAGTTTCTGCGTTACAAGAGGAACCATTGAACCTGGCGGATGTACCGGAAGCTTACCATTACTTGAGAGTGGTGTTCAGTAAGTCAGGAGCTTTATCTCTCCCTCTGCACCACCCGTCCAACTGTGCGATAGATTTATGGCCTGGCATTTCTCTTCCTAAAGGGCGCCTTTACACGCTCTCCTCTCCTCCCTGTATTGATTATCAAGGACTGAATGACATCACAGTAAAGAATAGCCAACCTTTGTGGTTCGGCTTTTGAACTCTTGCAGAGAGCGGTGTGCTCAGAGAAATGGTCAACCAGTTTGTGTTTGTTTACCTCAACGACATCGTGACCTTCTCCCAGAATGCGCATGACCATGTCCAGCACGTCAGGCGAGTGTTGCAGCGGCTACTCGAGAATCATTTGTTCGTTAAGGTTAAATGCGAGTTTCACGCACGGTTGGTTCCGTTCCTGGGTTTTGTTCTGTCGCCCGAAGGCATCCGAATGGATCCTGCCAAGGTTGCTTCTCTTTTATGTGCTTGCAAGTCCATGAATGGCACAAATGTCAAAGAGACTTCAGGAAGTGAATTCTGTTCAATCTTAATTCTGTCTCCTTATCGACGCCAAGCCAATCAGCCATAGCCCTAAGCTGAGCAGCCCAATAGTAGTATCTAAGATTAGCAAGGTTCAAGGTAAATTAATACAAAACTTTTTCCGTAAAATAATTTTCATTTATTAAATCATTTGTTTCTAACTATTTTAATACCTAATGCAACGACTGAATTTATATTCTGCGATAACAATGCAATTTATTTATAATGTATTTAAGACATTTTTCTTAAAAACAATTTAACATAACATTTATATGTATTCAACCCATACATCCAATTGACTTATCTGTAAGCCCCGCCCCCTTAGTAACTGTTGCGAACTCGGACAAACAAATGGAGTTGCTAACTGTCTTACAATGAAAGCTGTCAGTGTAACATACCTTGTCCTAAGTTGTTTTTCATAAATTTTGGACACAGAGGGACCGTTTTTAAATAAATAGGGTGACAAGATTAATTTTGAAGTGAGGGATTAGTATTACAGATCACAATGCAAGCAGGAAAAGCTTCATTTTACGGTCGTCCTGATTGCAGATGATGCACTACTTTTCTGTAAAAATAAATTCCATTGCCCATCCTCCCAGGATATCTGCATCAGTGTTACAAGTACCCCAGGCACATCATTTTACAATTTTTGTAATATAAACACCATCAAACCAATGAGAGCTTTGGATCTTTCAATGTTTCTCTAAAGGGGGGGTTGACTGCTTTTTTTCTTTGCATGATTGTGTTTATGGGGTGCAATATAACATGTATTCGTGGTTTTTCTTTTTTAAAAAGTCTTATTTTCATAAACTTCACCTTTATTTTCAGCCGCGCTCTCCTCTGACCTCGAACGACCAGTCGACTTCCTGAGTCTATGAAACCACTCCCTCAGAAATGGGCAGTGGGCTCAGATTGGTTAGTTTGGCCCGGTGTGTTGTGATTGGCTAAACTGTCGCTCACGTTGTCCGGAAAATTAACGCCCATTACCTTTACGGGCGAAACGTACGTCATGAGCTTCGGTCCAGATGTAAATATGTGTCGAACTGCAGTATCAGTTTGAGGCAGAATCAGACCGAGAAAGCGGCGATGAAGAGAATCAAACAGAACGTCACCACACACGGCTCTTACTAAACGTTTCTGAATGATAATTTGCTACATTTTTTAACTTTATACACGTTTGTTTTACACAATGGCATCTGACTGGCAACAATAGCAACTGACTGGCTACTAATGTTATACTCAAACAGCGTTGGCAAGTTTACGTTCTTGATCAAATCCAAAATAACGTCATAAAACATACATGAAAAATACATTTACAACATTAATACTTATACAAAATTCGTGTTTGTACACGTTTGTCGTAGACACAAAATTCTGATTCTGGAAGCTGTCTTCCGTAAAATGCGCAGCACAGAGAGCTAGATTACGATCGTCATTTTCAGGAATATAATCAAACATAAATTGTATCCATTGTTGAAGAGGTATAGCGTCCGTGGGAAGACCTGACAGCTGCGTGAACAACACACTTGACGAGCTGCTGAAATATGTGCATGCCCTTTTTTGCATTTTCCGGAGGGAGGGGTTGATGCAAATGTGTGGGTTAGTGACGTCTAAAACAGCTGTAGTCCCAATCGAGTCGTTTTTGTAGGCAATATACTTCCTGATTTTTAAAAGACGATATCTCTGCTTACACTGAACTTTCAGCGCTGCAACTTTGCATATACTGTACATGCACCAACAGCAACATTACACACTATTTAAAATGAAAAAAGTGAAATCGCAGTCAACCCCACCCTTAAGGCACTGAAACCTAAAGATGTCCGAGTTCCGGTCCCCGTGCAGCTGATACTCAACTGCCAATGGTTTTGAGAGGAGGGGCTTAGGTTAATTTCCCACAACAGAATGGCATCCTGGTACAAAAGCACAGCAAATACTGCACATTTCAAATGCAAATATATCTAAAAGTCAATTTTGTGAGTTCATTGGTGATATAGACCTAAAATCGAACAGACCTAGTTAGAAGTAAAAAAAAAAAAAAAGATAGAGAGAGAGAGAAAAAAAGATATTCACATTTTAATTTTACAACATCTCAGGCCTGTATTAATAGTGAACTGTTGTTTTCATTATTCTTTAGTAGTACATCCATCATTATTATGAATTATATATAACAGGCTAATGTACTGTTGTCATAATCTCAAACTATTTATTCTCTGGGTGACAGTAATTGCCAAAACCATTTAACCATGTAAGGTTACTGAAGACATATTTGACCTTTTATTAACTAATAGCTTGTACAGCAAGTCTAACGTTTCAGAACCTTTCACTGTGCATTAGTGAATAAATTAAATAATAATAAGTGTTAATTAAGGATTGCATTAGGCAGAGACCTTTAATAAATGCCAACACACAAACGTCACTAATCAAAAATAGATCTTAAAAATAGAGAGCTCTTGACATTTAGCTCAGTCCTTAATAGGTGCTAGTTAAATTTGAGGAGCATTAAATCAACAGAGAAAGTCAGAGGAACATTTCACAAGAAAAACTTTTACATGATAAGAGGCTGAAATCAATGCAGCCACCCACGTGCTCAGGAAACAATAGTCTCTCTGACACCCGCTCTATTTCTAAACTCTCTCCAGGTAGTCAGGGAACTCGGCCTGTCATCTCAGCACCACAGTCATCCGTCATGCTGCTTTAATTGGCCGCTTGTTCCCATAACCGTAACATTTATTTTCTTGAGTCCAGAGGAGGGAGATGCAATTTTGAGACTGAAACATGTTGGACCCTGATAAAGGCACAGCTGACTCAGAGTTTATGAAATAAATCACCTGTGTCTGAGCAGTGAATATTTGATATGATGTTTTAAATGCATGTCTGTATGGGATGCTGCAGACCGCACGTTTTTCAAACATTCTCATCAAGTAATACTGAGAATTTATCTGTTGAAAATAGAGATATAAAAATGATTTAAGAAGGATTTTTAAGGGAAACTGAGGACTAATGGCTATTGAACATTCAGCTTTGCTATCACAGGAATCCACCTTTTCCTAATGCGCCTACTGTGTTTTAAACTTGTTTGGGGAAGTTCAACCCAAAAAGTCTGAAACAAATCATTTCAGATCATAATGTTGCGCTACAAATAATCCTCATCCATCACTGAATGAGCTGTAAAATTTCCCTTATCTTTTATTTTCAGATGCCAGGAAAATAACACTTAGTATTTTAATGTGACATGGTATAACAAGAATATATGGCAAGAGCTCTTCAGTTGCTGCATTCTTTTCCTGCTAATTATTTTCCACTTTGTAACAGAATGAAAAAAAAGACAATATATACTACACATTTTTTGGTCTGTTCTCTTGATTAGTTCTCTTAATTAATTAGTTCTCTCTGTTCTCTTAATCCCCAAATCCTAACGTCTCTTACAGGTTTGTTTTTACACGGATCCTTTAAATGAAATTGTCTCCCTTTTCACTTATAATCCCTATTTGCAGTGTTTACTGAAATATTTCTAAAGCAGGTATATATACTGCTTAAAATATATTCAGTCTGTCAAAATGAGAGTGTGATGAGGTTCAGTTTAACCAGGAAGGAAGAAGACAGGGGTCGGCTTGAGCTGGGACGTTCTCTTTATTCACGCTTTCAGAAATAAAACAAAAAGGGCGCACAGAACGCATTCACCGTGCACAAGCACAGCCGATTCTTGCAGTCTCGTTCCACAGCAGCACACACCAGGTTCCAGCTCATCTCTCTCTCACGTTCCCTCTCACACGCCGCCTTATATCCGGTCTCTCCGTGTCAACTACTGAAATCAGACACAGGTGATCATCATATGCACCTACTTACGCTCCGCTCTGTTCGTCCCCTCTCTCCCGCTGCAGACTCCGCAAAACCATGGCTACAGCCATCTGTACACCCGGCCTGTGGATCACCTGAAATTTAAATGGTTCTAAAGCCAGATACCAACGGGCGATCCGCGCGTTGGTATCCTTCATGCGGTGAAGCCACTGTAGGGGAGCGTGGTCCGAACAGAGGGTGAACTCCCGCCCCAGGAGGTAATAACGGAGGGTGAGAACAGCCCATCGGGTAGCTAAACATTCTTTCTCTATGGTGCTGTACATCGTCTCTCTCTTCGAGAGCTTGCGACTGATGTACAGCACCGGCCGTTCTTCACCCTCCACCTCCTGGGACAGTACGGCGCCCAACCCCCTGTCCAACGCGTCTGTCTGCAGAATAAAGGGGAGAGAAAAGTCAGGAGCATTTAGGAGCGGACCGCCACACAGAGCAGCCTTTATGTGGGTGAAAGCCTGCTGACACCGCTCCGTCCACTGAACCGTATCTGGTGCCTCCTTTTTAGTTAAATCAGTCAGCGGCGTCTGAAAAATTAGGTACAAACCTTCTATAATATCCCGCCAGCCCCAGGAACTGTCTAACCTCCTTTTTGGTCTTGGGTCTTGGACAAGTCGCAACTGCTGCCGTCTTGTCAATTTGTGGACGCACCTGTCCATGACCCAAGTGAAATCCCAGATATCTTACTTCCACCCGCCCAATGGCACACTTCTTCGGCTTGGCCGTGAGCCCCGCCCCTCTCAGCTACTTTAGGACAGCTCGCAAATGCTGCATATGTCGCTCCCAGTCACCACTATAAATGATGATATCATCTAGATATGCAGCAGCATATGCAGCATGCGGCCGGAGAAGTCTGTCCATCAACCACTGAAAGGTTGCGGGAGCCCCGAAAAACCCGAACGGAAGCGTAACGAATTGGTGTAACCCGAACGGCGTTGTGAAAGGTGTTTTTTCTTTAGTCATGGGAGACAAGGGGATCTGCCAATAACCCTTGGTTAAGTCCAATGTCGAATAAAAACAAGCAGAACCTAGTCGATCAAGCAATTCGTCAACTCTAGGCATTGGATATGCGTCGAATTTCGACACAGCATTCACCTTCCTGTAATCCACACAGAACCGAACCGAGCCGTCCGTTTTAGGGACCAAAACTATCGGGCTTGCCCAATCACTGTTGGATGCATCTATCACTCCCATTTCTAGCATTGCTTCTAATTCATTTTAAACTACATTTTTTCTTGTGTTCCGGTAATCTATCTGGCCGGCTGCGAACGACCACGCCCGGTTCTGTCTCAACATGGTGCTGAATGAGATTCGTTGGTCCGGGCAGGGGTTAAAACACATCAGCAAAATCTGCTTGTATTGATTTGATATCAGTGAGCTGCGAGGGTGAGGGGTGGTCACCCCCAGGGGCCAGAGCGAGACATCGAGACTTTGCATTCACCTCTGGACCCAGATCCTCCTCCCCACTTACAACCGTCGCCAGCATTTTTTAAGCAGGTTGAGGTGATTGATGTGATTGGCCAGGTCTCTCTTGAAAAAGAGATATTATATCTCAATGAGAGAAACCTGGTTAAATAAAGGTTAAATTAAAAAAAAGTGCTCCACCCCTCTTCCATTCGAGCTACCTCATAGTTGAGATCCCCAACTCGCCGTGTGACCTCAAAGGGTCTTTGCCACTTTGCGCCCTAGTAATTTATTAAACAACGGCCAAGTCGTACCCAGAATTATCAGATGCCGGAGGTGCTGGTTAACTGCCACCTCTATTCTATGCTTTTCTCCCCTAAATTGAATATCCACAGGCAAAATAGGATACTTCACCACCCCCCGTGCACACAACGAACTTTAACCATGCGGCTATTATCCAATGCCCTTGGCTGAATCAGGCTTGGATGAATGGAGGATTGGTTACATCCTGAATCCACCAAAGCTTGATATGTACCCCCCTTGATACTTACTGGTATTTGGTACGGGCCAGCTTGTTTGAGGGCGGCCTGTGGCACGTCGGCGTCCCTTGCGGCAGGAAGCGGATCAAGTGATTGACGTGAAGAGAGCGGCATTGGGCTTTGTGGAGAGCCGATTCTGGCGGTTGAAGTCCCTCCCCGGGGAGGAGCCCTGGGCTGGGCTGTTGGCTCTGCCGGATAGCCCGACCTCCACCATGGCGTTGGTTTCGGAGAGAACCCCCCACGTGACCTGGGAAGAGGGACAGGCTTGGAGAGAGAGTGAGAGGGGAGAGAGAGAGAAAGAGGCAGATGGTAAGGGATCGCCAACCCCCGGGCACGCCACCATCTGATCCTCCACCAGCTGGATGGCCTGGTCCAGCGACGTCGGGCGGTGGCACTGGACCCACTGTGCAGTCCCTTTCGGTAGCCTTGCCACAAACTGCTCCAGCACCACACGATCGATCACTTTCTCGATATCGCTGTTGTTGGCCATCAACCATTTGCGGCAGGAGTCCCAGAGCTGCTGTGACATCACGAAGGGTCGGCCGGCCTCTTCCAGGGTGAGAGTCCTGAACCGTTGTCAATGTTGGCCGACCCGCTGCAGGATGGCACACTTGAGGTCCTAGTAGACCAGGAGATTCTGGACTGGCAGTTGGTGTGCAGCTATCTGCACTTCCCCAGACAGCAGAGGGATAAGACGCATTGGCCAGTCCAGCTCGGGCCAGCGAATACCCAGCGAAGAAGAGAAAACAACACACTAATATGGATGTCAGACAGAAAATAGTGCTGCACACTGTTTGCGCGATGATTTGCTCTGAGAAAAATTGCAAAAAAAAGAAACACTAAGATTTACCTGGTGTCCTCAACCCATGCGTTGCTATAATTGGCTGTACTCATGACATCACTGATGTTGAGTCGTGCGCCGGCTCTGGATATCTAGCAGACTAGATATTTTTCTGGGCTCGGCGACGTGTCTGCGAGCTTTTTCGCTGCGTTGTTGGCTCTTTCATACTAACAGATTGGCAAGTGTTCATCGACCGCTAATCCCCCACGATTTGCACGTGATAACACCCTGACCTGTCGGCGAGCTCAACGATTTGAAAATCGGGAATAAATCGGGCTTAAAATCCTGTAGTGTGAACTTGGCTTTAGAGAGTCCAGTTGCAGGCTGATGGGGCGTACTGTGCCCAGATGAGGTAACGTTTCCAGGAGGTCATGGCAGAAGGTTCTCAGGAAACGGCATGAATTGTCCGTCTGCCCATTCGTCTGAGGATGGTATCCTGAGGAGAGTCAGTCACACATAATATGAAGGAAAAGGCCTTGCATACACAGAAGATAAATTTTCAACCATGGTCAAAAAACCAAAGGAGATAGAGCTTTTTCCGTCTGGGAGGCCGAAAGAGCACAAAAGTGAACAGCAAGGCTGTTTCCATGGCAGTAGGGAGTACCTTAAGGGGAATTAGATGGCAGGCATGGAAAAAGCTCCCCATGGACACCATGTCGTCTGGGAGGCCGAAATTACAGAACACAATATTGAACAGAGCAGCTGTTTCCATGGCAATTGGGAGTAATTAGATGGCAGGCTTTGAAGAATCTGTCTTCTATGACAAGGATCCAGGTGAATCCATCTGAACAAACCTTCTGACCTCCTGCGACAAGCCTGGACACCAGAAGCGATCTTGTAGCAGCAAGAAGTTTTGATTGGTCCCTGGCTGGCCAGTGTCCACTGAATTATGGACAGATCTTATCAGGTTTAATGCATTGAGTCTTGGGAACGTACCTGTGGTTAGGTGGACACCCCAGCAATCCTTTCATCCATGGACCATGGGATTGGGCTGACTTTGAGAATTGATTGGATAACGGCATGTACGGAGTACGGCATGACCCTGTTTTTGTAATCGCCAGTAGGTGTTACAAAGGCGGTCTTCCACTAATCCCCCTCATGTGAACTGAAAGCAGTTGGGGACATGGAAGGGCAGATGTAGCCTTGCTGGAGAGTCTCTTCTACATACTTCTCCATGGCCTTCTGGAGTTCATATATTTTGCCATAAGATTGATGGCACAGTCCCATGGTCGGTGAGGCGGTAGTTGTGAGACTTAGACTGGGGCAGAACCAGGAAATGGATGGATTAAACATCCAGCTTGCCTACATATAGCTGTAGAGGTCCCACACGAAAACGAATATGGCCCCGACTGAGCGGTTTTCCAGTTACTGTTTGGACTTGATAGGTGATTTCAATAGACCTCTTCTTGAGATTGAGTTAGTGACAGAGGTCTCCTGATATGAAGTTGTCGGCTAACCCTGAGTGGATGATGGCGATAACTGGAGTAGAGGTCTGTAAGCCTGTCGGATTCCGACAAAGCTCAACACGCTCAGTCCATTCGGGCCTTTTTTTTCTTACAGGCTCACTCTCGGGCTCATCTCTGCTTTCATCGTGCCCATAATATATGCGCAGAGCGCAGGCTATGTATGACATATTGTTATATAGATAATATTATAAATATGCAATGCAATACGTGATTATTACGCAAGTAACGTGGCACGTGCAATGCATTAGGTGGCAGGTGACCATGCAGACCATCAGCGAGAAGTTGGAGTGTGGGGAATTTCTAAAAGTTCTGATGCTTCGGGAAAAACTGCGTTTTGAAAGAGTTTTGATTTTAGTACCACAACAAACAATGTGCCTGAAGCAATGAAACAACATGCAGGTCCCAGGCACTCAATAAATGGATAATGAGGAGAAGGCGAAGGTTAAAAAGCCTTTATTGAAACTGGCTTATTTCATTATAAAAAGTTACAAGCTAACATGTTTCGCCCCAAACAAATGGTCTTCCTCAGGGCCAAGTAATACACACAATGAGAATGGCGAAAGATTATAAATAACACCCCACCTTAAATCAGAGAACAATCAATCAATCTACTTAGGTCAAAAAACAATCAATTAACCCAATCAATTAACCAAAGGTAATCAGGTTTAACATAGATATATATGGGTACAAAACACTCTCCGTCAATATGGGTTATCTGGAGAGACAAAAGAAAACATGATGAACATCATATACAAAACACAACAAAACGAGTATAAGACAATTATATAATAAAAAACACTTGAATTCAATGTCCTCATTCAGACCTGGAAAACGGAGCGCATCCAGCTATTGAATCCAAAATGCCTCACGCTGGTTAAGTTTACGAATCCTATCCCCACCCCTATCTAAAGATTTCACATGCTCCATAACCTCTATCCTCAGTAGAGAATCATTCCTATTATGCATATGCAGAAAGTGTTGGGCCATCTGATAATCCAGGCTGCTGGTACGAATTGCATATTTATGCTCTGCTAGACGTTCACGTAGACGTCTTTTAGTACGACCTACATAAAACACATTCTTACATGGACAAGACAAACGATAAATAGCAAATATAGTATTACAATTTATAAAAATCTTTTATCTTGAATGTTTTACTGGATTTAAAATCCACAAAAGTTTTTGAGGGAATGATATTGTCACGGTGGGGGCAATTCATACAACGATATAACCCAATAGGTCTCTTAAGCCAACTTTCCTTCTTCTCAGGGGGAAGATAGCTATGTACCAATTTATCCCGAAGAGTTGGAGCCCTTCTAAAAGAAAGCAAAGGCGGTTGAGGAAAGACCTGTTGGAGAGTAGGGTCAGAGTTGATAATGGCCCAATTCTCCTGAATTATCCTTTTTACCTGTCTCACCTCCCTACTATATTGTGTGACAAAGAAGGGGCGGGATCGAGTAACTGTCTTATGTCCTTTCTTAATCAAGGTGTCAGGACGGTATAGGGATTTAGCTCTGGAACGAGCATGAGCAACAAGACCTGGTTTGTAGGCTGTTTTAATAAAACGTTCTGACATAATGTCTGCCTGTTTTTCAAAATCAACATCATCATCACATATATGACGTAGCCGCTGGAATTGGCTGAATGGTACATTATTAATGAGATAAGAAGGATGGAAAGAATCAGCCCTAAGAATGGTGTTTTTTCTAAAAATCGTGGTATGTAACTTTCCTTCTGGATCAATGGAAATGGTTAGGTCTAAAAACTCGATAGTGGTCTTGGAGTATTCTAAAGATAATTGAATATTCCTATTGATGGAATTAAGATATTGGTGAAACTCCAAAATCTGAGTGACAATACCCTTAAAAATAAACAATAAATCATCAATATAGCGACCATACCATGTAATACATTGAAAGAAAGGATTAGCTGAATTGGGAACATATAACTTCTCCCATAACCCCAAATATAGACAAGCATAATTGGGTGAAAAACAACAACCCATAGGAACACCAATCTTCTGTTTGTACAATTCATCAATAAATACAAAGATGTTGTTATGAATGATAAAATCGGTGAGTTGTACAATAAAATGAGAAGGAGGTCTAGTGTCAACTCTATTAGAAATAAAGTGCTTCAAGGCATGTAAACCCTCCTCATGGTCAATGTTGGTATATAAAGACTCAACATCCATGCTAATTAAATATTGGGATCTGACATTACCTAGACAGGATAATTTGTTTAAAACATCAACAGTGTCTTCTATAAAGGAAGGAAGAGCCTTAACAAAGGGCTTAAAAAAAATCAACAAACTTGGATGCTGGTTCAGTGAGTGTACCATTGCCTGAGATAATGGGTCGCACCGGAGGATTATCAGCAGGTTTATGTACTTTAAGAAGTAAATAAAATGTAGCTAGGGACGGGTGTTCAACTGTCATGTATTTCATTTCACTCTCAGTAATCCATTCAGAATTTTAGGCATGAGTTAAGATGTTATGAAAAATAATCATCAGTTCAGGCAACGGATTACTAGTCAGTTTTTCATAGTGCTTGGTTTCCAATTGTCTTGTCACCTCTAGAATATACATATCTTTAGAAAGGACCACTACAGCCCCACCCTTATCAGCAGGGCGAATAATAATATCATCAATCATAGAAAAAGCTCCTTAAGAGCCGTGCGTTCATTTATTGTCAAATTTGATTTTGGTGAGGTTCTGTACCGAGTATCAAAAAATGTTTGTACATCAAAGTCAACTTTCTTACAGAAGGCGACAAGAGAATGATTCGATACTATGGGAGAAAATAGGGATTTAGATCTAAACAAAGGATAAGAATCAATGCTGGAAGTACTTTCAGAAACAGATATATCGTCCAGTGTGCTGTCAGGAGTAATGTCAGAATTAGCAACATCCATACTTGCAGCCAGACTTATGATAAAATGCTTTAGATGTAAATTGTGATAGAAACGGAATAAATACACTCTAATACTAAAACGATCTAATACTAAAAATCTAATACTACTAATCTCTAATACTAAAAAGAGTAGGTGCAAAAGACATGCCCTTGGACAGCACACATCGTTGCTCAGAGGCACCGCAGAAAGGTTAATCACTGAGGATATTTCTTCCTCGGTAATGATCTCAGTGTTGCTGGACGAGGACGCTCCTCTACCTCGGCGGCCACGATATGTTTTCTTGGGCCGCGGAGTCGCGGCCAATCGTCCTCCAAAAAATGATCAGACTCAGATTCCAGGGAACGACCCTCATCTTCACTCGATGTGAGGTTAAAGGACACCTTAGGTTGGCGGGGGCGTCCGACTGACGACAAGACTGACGGTGATCACGGTGAAAGCGAGGTCGATTCCAATGATACACTTGTCCTCTCTGGTAGTCCTCTATGTCGCGTTTAAACTTCCGCATCTTCATCTCCTTGATGGTCGTCTCGAGTTTGAGTATTTCCTCTCGGATAGTTTGTTGAATAGGGACCTGTTGCTCAAGAGGAGTAGGTAGGGAAGACTTAATGTCACTAATGCGGGCCTGGATAAGGTCCCTCTCTTTCTTACCCTCTTGTATGAGCAGTAACATCAAGTCCATAGAACATTTGTTTAAGATGAACTCCCATTTCGATTTAAAGTCAGTATCCTTACTGTAAGTGGAAGGAAATTTAGACAGACGTAGCCCACGAGGAATGCATCCTTCTCTCCAATAATAAGAAAGGGATACCACATGCCATTAAAGCTTCATGTCCTTCTCAACAAGTTTACGCAGTTCATGTTTCTTAGTTGAACTATCAGTGTACAAAACATTCTCAACATGCGTGAGTAAAGAGTCTGTAACAATAATATTTCGTCCTTCATCCGTAGAAGAGTGGATCTCCATAGTAAATCACTCACACACGCACAACGCTGAAATCTGTAGCGGAGCAAGGCCTAAGTTGAGGACAGTTCCCCAAACTGTCCAAAAGCAATCAACTAAGTTGTAATACTACATTTGTTATTTATCGTTTGTCTTGTCCATGTAAGAATGTGTTTTATGTAGGTCGTACTAAAAGACGTCTACGTGATCGTCTAGCATAAATATGCAATTCGTACCAGCAGCCTGGATTATCAGATGGCCCAACACTTTCTGCATATGCAGAATAGAATGATTCTCTACTAAGGACAGAGGTTATGGAGCATGTGAAACCTTTAGATAGAGGGTGGGGATAGGATTAGTAAACTTAACCAGCGTGAGGCATTTTGGATTCATCAGCTGGATGCGCTCCGTTTTCCAGGTCTGAATTAGGACATTGAATTCAAGTCACTCGTTTTGGTGTGTTTTGAATATGATGTTCATCATGTTTTCTTTTGTCTCTCCATATAATAACATTGACGGAGAGTGTTTTGTACCTATTTTGTTGATTATCCATATGTATCTATGTTAAACCTGATTACCTTTGGTTAATTGATTGGGTTAATTGATTGTTTTTTGACCTAAGTAGATTGATTGATTGTTCTCTGATTTAAGGTGGGGTGTTATTTATAATCTTTCGCCATTCTCATTGTGTGTGTTACTTGGCCCTGAAGAAGACCATTTGTGGATCGAAACATGTTGGCTTGTAACTTTTTATAATGAAATAAGCCAGTTTCAATAAAGGCTTTTTAACCTTCGCCTTCTCCTCATTATCCATTTATTGAGTGCCTGGGACCTGCATGTTGTTTCATTGGAGCCTTTCCCTATCCTAAGAGCACCTATCACGGATATACTTCACCTGAGCGCCTGGTTGAATCTCTTCATAATGTGTCTGAAGCCTTCAACAGTGGATGCTATTCTTTTTCTTCACAACACTCACGAATAAACAGTGAATGACAACCAACATGTAACCTACTAGGTTCAATGGATTTATTATATTTTTATTATTATTTAACATTAGCCAGTTGGTGAAGAGTTCTTTGATACTTTGCTCTTCAGTAAAGTTAACATCAAAAAAAGGTAGGCCGTAAATCTTTATTTACTGCTGGATCACATTTGGCTATATAATATTCTCTAATGCATGCTTATGCTTTTCTGTAAAGTACAGTCTGTATTAATATTTGTGGGCATGATTGTCAGTGGTGCTAGTTTTATTTGATACCTATAATAAAAGTTTACCTTTTAGTAGCTTGTGTGTGCGTGTAGCAGAGACAGCGGGCATCAGAGTGCATGCGTCAGAGAAAGCTTAAAGTGATGTTGATGTTGGTCTTGGGTCAGGTTTGGGCTGAAAAATTGCAGACGTTGTTGGGCTGGGGCCGGTCTAGGGCTTTAACATCAAGCTCCAGGGCCAGATTAGGGCTGGATTTTTTTTTTGGCCCATGCAGGGTTCTAAACTGAAGTAGAAAAAACAGATGCAATAAGGTGGAAATAGTGGTGAATGGAGTAGATTTTACCATTTTGACTGTGAACGAAACACACCACGGGACGAGGAGGTCAAACTGGACATGCCAGAAAAAAGCCCTCCAGCACCACAGTGCAAACAGAGCCTCTGGGTAAGCCACCATTGCCACTCAGCCAGGGACCCACATAGCAATTTTTTCTGGCCCAGCTCTGGCCCACATAATCACTTTTCCCTCGGCCCAAATACCGCAAAGAATGACGGTACTGAAGTGGCCCAGAACTGGATTATAGACAAGGGTCACACATGGCCCATACCCAGTGGTGGAAAGAGTGGATGTAGCGTACTCTTATCACAGATTCATAGAAAAAAAAAAGAAACAGTATTTCAATATTTCTCCAGTTTTATTTTTGACTGCTACCTCTAAAAATACAGCTATGTAATATTATGAAATTAATTGAAACGAGTCATTTGCTGTTACATCGACATCGTGACGTAGACAGGTCATCATTGGCCGCTCCCAACAACTGCGCGCGCAGACTTGAAGTGACGTCTAGAACACATTCAAATACTTCAGCTGATTCGCATCATGTCGAGAAGACGCTGTGTTCTACATTGCAAAGACAGTTCAGCCACTTGTTTCCATTGTCCAGGGACGAGCATGTGCACGAATCAGTGGTCAGAGTTTATATTTGCAACCCACAACAGTATAGCCCGAACCTTGTTCTCATCATTCTAATGACGAATCATTCGCAAGCCGGTTCCTGAAGGAGGGCTCAGTATCCAGTGTATATGAATTAGGTTCTTCCTCCTCCGAATCACAATCTGTAAGTAATATAAATAATGGTTGCTGTTATGTTTTCTGTAGCATGAACAATATTGTCACGCTGCGGGTCCGGGCAAAAGAACAGGCAAAGTCCAAATTACCACAAATATCTCTTTTACTCACAAGATCACAGGCAGGGTTACAGATGAAGGCCGAAGAAAGACGCAAACACAGAGTAACATTGACCGTCCAAGACTGACTGAATGAGGGAGAACTAAATACAAGCAGGAATCAAACATAATGATGTGAAGACAGGTGATACTGATGAACAAGACGAGGAACAGGTGGCTGATGGGGTGGAGACAAGAGGATGCTGGGAAGTGTAGTGCTGATGACAAGACAGACTGGTGCAGACGAGGACTGTGACAAATATAGTTATATGTGTACACCCCGCGCAGCTTCTAAGTGGGGTAAATTTAGTTTTTTTTTTTATATATATAATTTGAATTTATTGACAGGATAGCCCCTTGAGATGCAACATCTCATTTTCAAGGGGGTCCTAAAAACATAAGTAATTTACAACACAGACAACATAAAACACAACAACAATACAAAACAAGACTACAAAAAAAAAACTCTCACACTCTTGGGGGCTTCTACACCCAACATAGTTTCAGTAGTTTCATTACAGAATCTCATCATCATAAATCATCAACATAGAGCCACGTAACAGCAAAATATCTTTAAGCGAATATCAACCAAGGAAAAATAAATAAATAAATAAAATCAAAAACATAAACAGGTTATTTTAAGATAAGAGAATAGGCATAACCTAAAACGATTGAAAGAAGTAATAGATCTCAAAGAAACAGGAAGATTATTCCAATCAGAAGGGGCTTTATACAGAAATGACCTACGTCCAGCCGGTCTATGGCAGCCCTGGTGGCCACGGAGCTCCACCTATGGTTGAATCTTTCAGAAAAAAAGAAAAAGATAGATCTGTTCTGCAAGTCTGTTCGGCAACGAACTATCAACTGTGTTGTCGATTGATTTCAAGAGACTAAAAAAACAGTCAGCTGCTTTTCAAAAAATCCTTCCTTGTCAATTTGATGTTCCAGCCGAGTACTAGCTCCTCACACAGAACACGCCAAAGGCAAAGCGTTGCCGACCGGCAGTGTTGCCAGATTGAAAATATCGAATTATCGTACCAGAAGCTCAAAATTATCGTATTTGGAAGAAACTGATCGTACACGAGTCAAACGGACAGAATCCAGCTATTTTTTAAGACGTGAGGTTGACTGGATTGTTGACTGACGCACACACGCAAGGTCTCTCCCTATCTACCGTGCTCTCTCGCCTTCATTTTCTCCACACAATTGTGACGTAGATCAACAGCTAGATCAATGAGTGTAGAAGCACTATGATTACAATGACCTCCGATCACAAAATTCGGAAATTATCGTATATTATGGGATTTTTTTTTCTTTATTGATCATACATCGTACAGAGGTCAAAATTATCGTACAAATATGATAATTATCGTACATCTGGCAACACTGCCACCCGGGCTCCTCCAAAATCTTCGGAGCTTGGGTGCTGGTCGCAATCCAGGTCAGTTAGGGGTAGGCAAGATCTGAGGACTGTCATCTCTAAGAAAGCCTGGAATAAGAAGAAGTCCTGACTCACAGGGGGTCAGACTTCTGAGGGTGGTCCCCTCCGGGGAGGGATGGTTTCAAGAAATCATTCCTCCTCGGCGCCCTCTGGGGGGCGATGCTCCGAGGAGTATCGCAGCGCTGCCACATCGGTTGTTCCCTGTCGGTTCGCCGTTTCAGGGCACCGAGGTGTCAGCGTCCCCATACGGTCCTCCAAGGAGGGTCGTAGAATGGTCAGTTTGGTTGTTCCCTGTCGGTTCGCCGTTTCAGGGCACCGAAATGTCCGTTCAACAAAATCCCGAGGCCAGTCTCGAGAGACTGGTCCCCTTAGTGGAATTCATGGCAGCGTGGAAACTACTGCCAGATATTTCTCAATGGGTCCTGCATGTGATAAAAAAGGGGTAAAGAATTCAGTTCGGTTCTCGTCCTCCCAGATTTTTAGGGTTCATTCCCAAAGTGGTGGTCCCCGAGCAGGCTCGGGTTATGGAACAGGAAGTAATGAAGCTTTTGCAAAAAGGGGCTATAGAAAGGGTTCCTCCTACCAGCAGAGAGTCAGGGTTTTACAGCCGATACTTCATCGTTCCCAAGAAAGATGGTGGGTTACGTCCTATTCTAGATCTGTGTCAGCTAAACAGCAGAGTTCAAAAGTTCAAGTTCAGGATGCTTACACTCAAACAGATCGTGTCACAGATTCAGTCCGAGGACTGGTTTGTCACAATAGACTTAAAGGACGCTTATTTTCACATATCCATCCATCCTCATCACAGGAGGTTCCTGAGGTTTGCTTTCGGGGGCGAAGCTTACCAGTATCGGGTCCTTTCGTTCGGCCTAGGTCTATCACCCCGCACTTTTACGAAATGCGTGGATGCAGCACTGGCTCCTCTCAGATCCCAGGGCAATCGCGTATTAAATTATATCGACGATTGGTTGATCCTAGCTCAGTCAGAGCAGTTGGCGGTTCAACATCGAGATTTTGTTCTGTCACACATGATGAAAATACCAAGAAAAGTGTGCTCCTTCCAGCACAGAGGACCACTTATCTGGGGGTAGTGTGGGATTCAACAACGATGCAAGCAAGATTGTCTCCAGCACGTATAACTACAATCCTTACAGCCATAAAGAATGTGAAACTAGGCCGGTCACTCACTGTGAAACAGTTTCAGAAACTGTTGGGGCTCATGGCAGCAGCCTCCAACGTGATTACTTTTGGCCTTCTGTACATGAGACCCTTGCAGTGGTGGCTCAGGACCAAGGGGTTTTCTCAGAGGGGAAATCCGTTCCGTATGATCAAGGTCACGCGGCAATGCTTACGGGCCTTGGTCATGTGGAAGAAACCTTGGTTCCTTGCCCAGGGCCCAGTTTTGGGGGTTCCTTGTCGACGCGTCACGTTATCGACGGATGCTTCCCTGACAGGCTGGGGGGCAGTCATGAGTGGCCGTTTGGCGACAGGTCTATGGCAGGACCATCAGCAGTCTTGGCATATAAACCGACTAGAAATGATGGCAGTATTTCGGGCTCTCAAATACTTCCTGCCAGACCTGAGGGGCCATCATGTGCTTGTCCGCACGGACAACACTTCGGTGGTCTCCTACATCAACCATCAGGGGGTCTGAGGTCCAGAGCTTTATACAAGTTGGTTCTGCAGATCCTCCTATGGACCCAGGGGAAATTGTTGTCACTGAAGGCAATATATGTTCCAGGGTATCCGAATGTGGGGGCCGATATTCTGTCGAGGCAGGGGCTGAGGCCCGGGGAGTGGAGACTCCACCCCGAGGTGATGGAGCTCCTATGGGAGAACTTTGGTCAGGCTCAGGTCGATCTATTTGCAACTCAGGAGACAACTCACTGTCCGTTATGGTTCTCTCTCATGCAGCCAGCTCCTCTCGGACTGGATGCGATGGTGCAGGTGTGGCCGAGGCTACACCTGTATGCATTTCCCCCGATATCAATGCTCCCGGGAGTTCTGGAAAGAGTTCACCAGGAAGGGTCTCATCTGTTGTTAGTAGCTTAGCAGATGTCTACTCTAAGGTATGGGATGCTGGATACCCTCTCTACAACTGCACTGTCAATGCAGAGAGGAGTGGGGACAGTGCCCTTCTTGCGAAAATCCAGAATCATCTCCTTGTTCTTGTTCGTGTTCAGGATAAGATTTTTCCTCTTTGCACCACAGCTCTAGTCCATCCACTTCCTGCCAGTATGCTAACTTGTTCCCTTTGGTGATTAGTCCAACCACTACAGTGTCGTCTGCGAACTTCATTGAGGATGCTGACATAGCGAGCTCTGCAGTCATGCGTGAGCAATGTGTAGAGCAGCAGACTGAAAATGCAGCCCTGGGGGGAGCCAGTATTTTATGGTAATTTAGTCGTAATCATACTGTAGATCTAATACCATCACATGGAATAGATGTTGATACTGTTGAAATACTGCAGCAGAGTAATGACATCTCAGATCATTATCTAGAGAATAGCATGAATACCATCTCTTTTCAACAGGTCAGGTTTGCCCCCAAAAAATTCCAACTGTCTATGAATTCTATATAATTCTGCGGACACCACTTAGACAACCAGCCATTGAGTGAGGCAAATGTACTAACTATCTCATTACTCCTGCGAATAGGAGGGGGGCCAGAGCAAATTACATTGCTTGACATCGTAATTGCGAGTTCACACACCTCTTTAATATTAATTTTGATAATCTCCGACTGGCGAAGTCAAACATCATAAGTGCCGACATGAATAATGATCTTAGAGAATTTGCAATTAGCATTAGACATCACTTTTATAAATGCTTTGATGTCAGGCGTTCTGGCTCCCGGCAAACATGTGGCTATGGTGGCTGGTGTCTATTTTTTCATGTTCTGTGTGATTGAACAGATTTCTTAGTGGGTGTTTCACTGAGCGGTGCAAATCGATTTGTTATGGTAATCAGAACGGAATATTGTTTTTTGATCCGAGACTAGAGCGATCCCTCACTCTGACCCATTTTCCTTGCTGCACAGGCGATATTTCAGCCAGAAACGAATCATGTAAAGAGTTCACTATGCTAGGTGCATCCAAAATAGTATAAAGCCCTAGCACACTTACTATCCTCAATTAAAGTTTGAATGCGTGTCTCTAGTTCTGAAATCTTTGCCTGACTGCCTCCTTGCATGCATCACAATCCTATATTGCCAACAGAGAAGGCTATGCTAAACATGTGACATGTACTGTAGTGCAGGTGACAATAACAGGAAATTACTCACTGTTTGTTGACTGATTCTTACTCACCAGGGGCTGGTTGCACCAGCTGTGTGCAAGTTACAACTTAGCCTAGTTTTGACGTAAAGGGCACTAAGGTACAACTTGCGCACTACTATATATTTTTAAGACTTCAATTATTTAGACATATATGATAATGCTGACATTTATACTCGGTTACATTATGTGAAAAGATTACTTTGTTAGCAGCTCTTTAACACGAACCTGTCCTAAACGGTGCCTCTGTGTGCATCGGTCCATGTTGTGCATGTCAATTATCAGTCATAATCAATAAGTGTAATTTCTTGGTTTTTATTGACCCTTACTAATTTAATTTCAAATACAGTTTCTGAATGTTGTTTAATATACAAAAAAACGTATGCTATTCATGATCAAGTATCGTATTAAATGGATCTTATACCGTTAGTAAGCTGAGGCAAAAGAAGTTAGAATGAAGGATAAACTTAAATTCACGGCATTTCAACACAACTCCTGTTCACGCATTTGAAGGCTGCTATTGGTTCATCGAGGCTAAACGTCATATTATGTGACTACACATTACTTTACGGAGAGTTTATGACCTACTAGCTACGTTCTACCTTACAAACAAATGGCGCAATGGAATAAAGTACGGAGTTAGTTACAAACTAGTTAGTAGTTACTAAGCCTCTAGAGTGGACTTTACGTTATAAACTTTACGTTACGACCTTATGTTACAACTTTACGTTATGACTTTACGTTACTTACGAAAGAACTTACGAACGGCTGGTGCAACCAACCCTACCCTGGGCTTTTTATGAACTCAAAGGCCCGGACGTGCGAGAGAAAAATGAATAAATACATAACTGAGTGCATAGGGGGTGTGTTAACAGGCTAGTGAGTTACTTGCATGTTGTGCTAACAATAACGGAAGCTAGCAAAGTCAGATTAATCTGAGATGAGGGTAAGCTGTATTTAGTAGTATAAACAACTAGAAATTATAGTAAATGATGGTTCAAAATGGAAAGAAATACAAAGCTAACATAAGGCTTAGACGCAGCTTACAGCCTTGAAGCAAACAAGCTCACAGCAGGCAGCGAGGCAGGCAGGAGCTTGCACCAGGCATGCGCCAGCACTGGGAAATAACAACAAACATGTCAGATTAATTCCATATGTCGGACCTTCAAGTTGCCCTTGCAGCTCTGATGTTTCTGTCAAGTTATCAGGGTTTTTCTTTGCCTCAATGTCTGCCCAAACTTGAAAAAGGCCTCAATCAACTCTGAAGGTGCATGGAATAACTCAAACCATCTGGTTCTTCATCATAGAAGCAGTTTATTGAAAATCTCTCATCATTGACTAGATCTTCTTTTGTACTTGTCTCAATGATAATTCCAGAAGGTTAGCTTAATAACCTACACAGAAACAGATATGTGATATGAGTCACTACAAAGTGCAACAAAAGTACAAACACCATTGTCAAACATTCACAATTTACACAGCAACTTAACAGCAATGTAAATAAAGAAGCTTGTTATGCAGTTAGAAAGTAAAATGCTAAACTACTAGCATTAAACACCTTTCAAACATACACAAAATATGTAGTCATTAAAGAAAAATAAGTCTTTGTCCTACCAGTTGCATCTCAAAGTTGATGAAACATTGTGGCTTTTCAACAGTCTTTCTCCTTTGGTTTTTTTAAACACCAAAACCCACCAACTTCAGTAGGAGAAGCACATTTGCTGCAAACAAAGATCCCTCTTGCTCCCAGTAATCACACACACCTGGGGTGCTTCTCAATATCCCTCCTCGTCTCCTCGCTCCTCCGTCCTCCCTCCTATGACCTGGAAACCGATCGAGCTCAGGCATCTTGAAGGACATCTCAATTCTCTAATTGCACCGTGAGGAGTCGAGGATCGAGGAGTGAGGAGGCTTCCTGAGGAGTCATGAGTGAGGATACACAGGTGCATCCTACACGGAACTGTTATATTGACTAAACGTGACGCACGTGTCAATTCTCCTCCCCCTTCACATCGGTCACAATCATTTTAATTTATACCTTTGCAGTTTATATAAACCACACATCTCAGATATTTCAACAGTATAGTCTATCTTTATTATTATTTATTATGAATTTATTAAATAACCAAACTTCAACAACATAAGGGCAGATCCTTTTAGCGCTGCTGATGACACTGTGGAGTGACGCTCGAGTGATCAAGAATTCCAATGGATATAAAAAAGCTTTTATTCGATTCCTCTGTCCTCCTTTCCTTTCCTCGCTTCCTTCCCTCACGTCCTACAGGGGGTGGAGCTGAGACGCAAGGAAAGGAAGCAAGGAAAGGAAACGAGGATGCACAAATAAGAAATGAGAAGGACCCCTGGTGGAGTTTGGAGATGTGGAGTTTCAATGACCAATCAGCTACCTTGATTCTCCCAGGTTGCACCATGTGCTCCCAACCAATAGGCTGCACTCATTTTGATCTTAAATCTTCTTTACCAATGATGAATTTATACTTTTTAACCAGGTCTCTTTTTTTTCTTTTTTTTTCTTTCTCTCAAATTCAACTTAACACCTCCCACTTGAGCTCCTGGTCAACTGACCGAAGGAGGTCACACACACTTCTTAGCTGAAATGTCTTTACTGTTCTTCAATGGGAATCAGAACTACCAAACGTCTCACATCCCTACGCAGAATCGTAGCTGGAATTTGGTCACAATGCTTTTTTGTTGGTTTGACATTCTTGCCGGTTTCTGCTTGGTTTGGTTTAACAATCGAGACAGGATAGCTGGGGAATACTCTGACCATTACATCTCTCACGGTTCCTTTCTTGTCTGCATTTATATCGACGACTCTGGCCATCTTGTACTGACCTCTTAGAGCATTCTGGTCAGCCACCCATACCACACCTCCCACGGCAACGTTCCGCTCTTTAGTATGCCACTTGTTTCTTACAAAGAGGTTAGGACCTGCCAGCTGACACCAACTTCTCCAAAATTTGTTGACTTCTTCCTGGATGATTCTTAGCCTTCTGTATGGATAGCCTTCAAACTTAAAACTTCCTTGATCCCCCTTTCTCCCAGTACGACCCAGGAGAAGAGAGTTTGGACTTACATATTCCACACAGTCTTCTCGACTTTGTGTCCTGGCATCAATAGGTCTTTCATTGACCAAATTGCTTGCCGTGTAAAGAAAAGTTTGAAATTCCCCCCATGACATAACTTTGTTACAGCCTAGATTCAGTAGGGCCCGCTTAACTAAACGGACAGCCGCTTCTGCTGCACCATTCCGGTGAGGGGAACCTGCCGGGTGAATTTTCCAAGACCACTCCGTGCCTTTCTTGGCTGCTTCAATTCCTAACTTTTCTCTGTCTTGTCGCTCTAGGAACTTATGAAGATCCTCAAGAACAGGCTTGGCCCCGATAAAATTTGATCCTGAGTCTGACCACAGTTTCCTAGGATGTCCTCTTAAAGCTGTGAATCTTTGGTATGCCAGCAGAAATCCTTCTGTTGATTGGTCACTGACAATATCAGTATGGATAGCCCTTGATGCCATACAACAGAAGACAACTCCCCAAACTTTGAGTCTCACCCTCATCTTTATTTCATCTTTTACCCAATAAGGTCCAAACAAATCCAGGGTTGTAAACTCAAATGGTCCAGCTGGTTCTGACCGCTCTGGTGGAAGGTCTCCCATAATCTGTTGGCATTGCTTCGACCTTGCCTTCTTGCAGGTCACACAGCAGTCTACGGATTTCTTAGCTAGTCTGCGGCCTTTTATAATCCAAGCTTTTCTTCTC
>NW_024121488.1:4306720-4451263 GCF_016745375.1 Pimephales promelas
CTAGTGATCTAAACCACGTATATGGAGGTTTCGTAGGAATCATGGAAAACAAGTAATTAATTTTTGGCAAAATCATCATTTTCATCATCATCATCATAATCATCAAGGTCTTAGTTCTTATCTTCAGCCACTTCTTCACAGCTCGACGCACCCAAGCAGTAACTCTGATCAGTCTGGACAATTTGCTGAATCTTTCAACTTCAAGTAACTTACTTGCTACTATGCAGTCATATATCCTTCCAGATGGAGCAATCTTAGCCTTTTCCTTCTGACTTGCAGAAGTGCCTGAATCTGCAATAAGGTCATTTCCTCCTCCCTCATGAACGCCCACTTTAATTTTCTCCAGGAGGACAGAGCCTTGCTTTTTCCTAGCCAGACTTCTGGTTAGTACTGCAGAGAAAGCTTTCCTCTGAAGTCTGTTAATAGCTTCTCTTGCAGCAGTTGCAATCTCAGCAGCTGACTTAATTGGCCAATCCTCCACTGGCCATTTCAAGAACACAGGCCCTCTCTGCCATGCAGAATCTTGTTTTAGGCTTTCTGGACTACCTCCCCTTGTGATAATATTCGCAATGTTTAAGTCACCTGGGCGTTGTTCTCTGGATCTCTCCAATCCTATTGGCAAAGAAGGACTGGTAGCCATAGCTAGCCCGTTGAATAGCTCCCAACACTGTTTGGCTGTCCACCAAATGGAACCATTGGTCAATTTCCACTTGGCAATGTTTCTCAATATATTTTTTAAGTCTTGCTGCATAAACTGCACCACACATCTCAGCCTTGACTGCTTCCCCTTTTTGATCCAAAGGAGTCAATTTGGCCTTGGACTCAATTAGCCTCACTTCAATACCCTGGTCTGTTTCCCACCTGAAATATGTTACAGCTCCATAGGTCTTATCGCTTCCATCAGAGAACGTTATTCCCAACGGTTTTCCTTTCCAGCCTCTAGGTGTTATGCCTCTGGGAAACGTTACCTTGCTTAGGTGAACATACTCCTCAAACACTTCAATAGCTTCTTCTCTGAGGTTTTCTGACAGTGGTTCATCCCATGTATCTTTGGCCAACTTTCCACGTCCTGCCTCCTGAAATGCCTTTCATACAAGGATGGCCCCTTTTTGCTTAACCGGTGTGACCAGGCCAATCGGATCATACAATCCTGCCACCTGACTCAGTAGCATTCTTCTGGTCAGAGGATTAGGAGTCTTGGTCCTGACCTCCTCTTTGAGGAGGTTTTGTCCTATCCTCATTTTCTTCTTTCGCTTGGAAAAGTTAATTGATGTCATGATGTAAAGTGTATCCTTTTCTGCCAGATACCCAACTCCAAGGGCCTTGTTGTCTTTATCCCTCAGCTGGTTTGGAAGTTTTAGAATTCTGTCTTCTTCTGTTGACTCTACTGACTCACCATCACCAGGCTTCCAACTTTCTTCTGACCGAATCCAGTGCTTCAAGAAAAACCCTCCAGCTCTTAAGATCTCCTCAACACCTTCGGTTATTTTGTCCAGCTGTTTCCGATCATTGTGGGAAGTCAGAATATCATCCACATAACTATCCTCTTCGATGACTTTGCACTCTTCATGTAGATGAGAAAACTTAGTCAGCTTTGCAGTTTCACGCATGGCCAACTGTGCAATGCACCCTGCCGGTCGATCACCGATGTTAACTCTGGTGATTGCATATTCTCCTATTTTTTCGCTCTGATCATCTCTCCACAGAAACCCATGTAGATGCATTTCTTTCTCCTCCAGCCATACAGAGTTATACATCTTCCTGATATCTCCAAGGACAGCATACACTCCTCTCCTAAACCTCAGAAGTACAGCTCTGATTGGATTAAGAAAATCTGGGCCTTTCAGAAGAAGATCATTCAAACTTACTCCTCTAAATTTCTGACTGCTGTTCCATACCAAGCGCACTGGAGTCGTAACGGAGTGAGGATTTGGTGCAATCAGGTGACTCACATACCATACTGGTCCATTCCAGGAATTAATTGCATCTTCAGTGAGCTTGATTGCTGCTCCGCGTTCCACCATTTCATGAATTTGAGCTGTATAAGCGACTTTCCACTCTGGCTCCCTCTTGAGCTGCTTTTCCGTTCTCAAAAATGTTGCCTCTACTCCACTTCTATTATTGGGAAGGGAAGCTGGATTTTCAGTCCAGGGATATTTTGCGTGCCAATGAGGAGACTTGCTGTGAGCATCATTCTCTAGATAGGTAAGACACCCTTTTATAATTTCGAGTTCTCTCTCCTCTACCAGTGTCATTTCCTTACCACCTGGCTGACAGTTCCCACAGCGACAAGCTCCACACATCGGTTCACAAGCTGCTCCTATGCTGTCCCACTTCCACCATTCCAAGAACTCACGGTTGCTAACAGCTGCAATGTTTGTCTCAGCTCTGGTTTCTTGGGGTAGTTGGACTGACTTGGACATCTCTTGAATTTCAATTCCTCACACTTCCTCTTCATATTTTACAGCAGCTGTTCTCATGGAGCGAGCAAAATGGGTTTTGGACTCATATGCAGATAGGTTAATCTCTTCAAATAAGTCTGGATGAGCGCCACCTACTGTTTTTCCCAAAGAACTGTCCCATAAGACAAGATCCCCCACAACCTTCACTCGTTGTGGGGCTAATCTCCCTTCTCGATGGCTAATAAGAAGTTCAATCTCTTTAGGTCTTACCAACTCTTCAAGCTTGACTTCCGGAAAGAATCTCTGCAATTGCTTAGGTTTTATGACCTTGTGCACTTTAGCAATTTCATCCAAGCCGTAACAAAGAAGCTCATGTGCTCTTTCTTTGTCCTCTTCAGTCTTTATTCTGACTTGAAGCAGATATCGCTTGGTCTTCACCTTGATGGCCATTCCAGCAACTCCATGCACTATCAGTGTGACATCTTCGCTCCTTAACCTCAAGCGTCCTGCAGCCTTGTGGGTTATATAGTTAGTATCTGATGCAAGATCTACCAAAGTTCCAACCCTCTGCCCCGCATTGGCGGTTACTTCCATGAGCATCATGATGACAGGTAGTTCTTGTACCCCACTTTCCTTTAGAAGGCCAACTTGGGTTTTTCCCATGCGGGTCACTGTTGCAGCTTTGTTGGTGAAGGCATTTCTGCACCGCTCAGCAAGCTCTGGGGAAAGTTCAGCTAAAAGTTCCTCCTGCTCCGCTGTAAGCATATTCACTTTCCTGCTATCATTTAAAACCCTTTTCTCAGTGCCAGTCGTGGATTCTCTTCTTGGACAGATGAAATAATGATGATCTGGGGTATTTTCTCTTCTGCAATCTCTATTTTTACACAAGAATGTGTCTCTACAGTCTGCGTTACCTTCATGACATCCAAGGCACTTCTTACATGCTCCAATCTTCTTCAGAGCAACATTCTTTTCAGCTAGCTTTAGCTCCTTAAATTTTTTACAGAAGAAAATTTTGTCCTTATGATTTACAGCTCCACACACAGTACACCCACCATCAGACTCTTTCTTCGTGGATTTTGTAGATGCATACCTCCTTTCAAATCTATTTTCAGATTTATCTACCTTTTCTGTGACTCTGAGCTGTTCAAGTTTCTCAAGAACATCTTCCTGTCTTCTTAAAAACTCCAACAGGAGGTCAAAGTGATTTTCTGGAGTCACACCATTGTTAGGGTCAATCATGAAGAAAAGCCAGTCTCTTTTTACAAATTCAGGCGGTTTACTCTCAATAGACTTGATTACAAGAGGGTTCTTAATTGCACCAATGTTCCCCAGATCTGTCAGGTCAGATAGAGCTTTTTCTACAGTCTGGATCAAGTCTATCACTTTTCTGGGTTGATTGCCCTTCACACTCGGAAATCTTTCCAGTTCTTCAATAATTTCCATGGCAATTGTTACCTTGTTGCCAAATCGATTTTCCAGCACTCGAAACACATCCTCTCCGTTGCTGTAACTTGACAGCCTTAGGTCCTTAGCAATTCTTTCATCCAAACTGTCCAGGAGCTGGATTTTCTTGACCTCTACTGATCCAGTTGGTTCACCTTGTTTTTGCAAACTTTCCCAGTCCTTCTTCCAACGTAAGAAATCTCTTTTCATACCACCAAATCTAGGCAAACTAGTTGGTCTTATCCTCACAACTGGTGTAATTGGCACTGTTTGAAGACCTGTGTTTGGGTCTAAAGGACCTGCAAATTGAGAACTTCTTTCAGCATTACGTGCAGTAATAAACTCGCTATTTCTTAAAACAAGTCCATTATTCTCTACTTTTAACCTCTTTACTCTGCTCTCAAAGTCCTTCTTCTCTCCTGTAGGAATCCATCGCTCCCAGCTGGATAGTGTTTTGACTGCTCTACTCACAAGCTTTTCCATGTGAATTAGATGAACTTCATATCCTTCACAATTGACACCAGCAACAGGTATTGAAGCAGAATGATCACAAGCTTTCTCAGCTTCCTGGACTGCAACAGTCAATTCCTCTTGGCCATACCTCTGCCACAAGTTGATTTGGACGATTTTTCGCACCTCTTCGAGCTTTGTCTCACAATCATTAACAGTCTTCTCAATATCTGCTACCTGCTGCATTTCAAGCTCCACTTTCTCATCACTCTTTGCTTTAGCTTCCAGCTCTGCCAGCAATCCCATGTTATAGTCATCATTTGCATCAAAAAGTGCTCTTGCACTAGAAGAGAGTTTCTGGAATTCCTTCCTGAGTTCAGACTCAATTATTTGGCTTGACTCTCGAATGAGGAGATTGGCTTGCTTTGTAACACACATCTTTGCAGTGGTTCTCTCTCTCTTAAGTTGGTCCACTGTTTTCCCCAAAGCTTCTTCTGCCATCTTGTTTCAAGTCACAAAGATACGTCTTCTTAAACACCTCAATTTACTGATGACTTGTTTTGACAATGTTGATTCCTTCACACCACCTTTACTTTCTGGACCATCGGAAGCCTTTAATCTTCTTATCCACAAGCGCTAGTTATTAAGTGTCAAGTTATCAGGGTTTTTCTTTGCCTCAATGTCTGCCCAAACTTGAAAAAGGTCTCAATCAACTCTGAAGGTGCATGGAATAACTCAAACCATCTGGTTCTTCATCATAGAAGCAGTTTATTGAAAATCTCTCATCATTGACTAGATCTTCTTTTGTACTTGTCTCAATGATAATTCCAGAAGGTTAGCTTAATAACCTACACAGAAACAGATATGTGATATGAGTCACTACAAAGTGCAACAAAAGTACAAACACCATTGTCAAACATTCACAATTTACACAGCAACTTAACAGCAATGTAAATAAAGAAGCTTGTTATGCAGTTAGAAAGTAAAATGCTAAACTACTAGCATTAAACACCTTTCAAACATACACAAAATATGTAGTCATTAAAGAAAAATAAGTCTTTGTCCTACCAGTTGCATCTCAAAGTTGATGAAACATTGTGGCTTTTCAACAGTCTTTCTCCTTTGGTTTTTTTAAACACCAAAACCCACCAACTTCAGTAGGAGAAGCACATTTGCTGCAAACAAAGATCCCTCTTGCTCCCAGTAATCACACACACCTGGTGGAGTTTGGAGATGTGGAGTTTCAATGACCAATCAGCTACCTTGATTCTCCCAGGTTGCACCATGTGCTCCCAACCAATAGGCTGCACTCATTTTGATCTTAAATCTTCTTTACCAATGATGAATTTATACTTTTTAACCAGGTCTCTTTTTTTATTTTTTTTCTTTCTTTCAAATTCAACTTAACAGTTTCTGCAGTGGAAATATTCTCAGACAGTATTACTGATAAGAGAAGGCACATTCATTTCCTCCATCAAATTGTTGATGCACCAATTAATCGGAGGCAAACCAGTGAATGGTGGGACAACTTTGTGGAAGAAGTAGTGGATGACCATGCATGGCATGAAAACTTCTTTATGTCCAAAGATTGCCATTTTCTGTGCCCAAGGCAGAGGAGATAATTTCTGGATAATCGCAGGCATGGAATGCCACAATGTGGGAGCGGTAGATGGAACTCACACTGAAATTAAACAGCCATCCATCAAAGCCATGGGCGACATAAACAGGAAGGGCATGTTTTCCCTGAATGCAAGCTGTGTGCGGCCACAAATACAGGTAGGCCTAATCAAGGTGTTGTGTAAGCTTGTGTAAGCACTATTGTGCTTTTTATATCTCCCATGTATGTTTCACTGTATTGTCATTGCATACAATTGTAAAGCACTTAGAATTAAAAGATAGTCTATTTGCTTGCCTTACAGATTCATGGATGTGGTCATAAAATGGCCTGGAAGTGTCCACGATGTGTGTGTCTTTGCCAATTCCAAAGTGAACTCCTACTTCAAGACTGGAAATAAACCATCACTGGAAAGGCAGATAGTGGATGGAGAGGAGCCCATTCCTGTCTTTCTCTCAGGGGGGACCCTGCCTACCTCTAAGAGAAATTAGCCTACTCCTTTCCCCTTACCTTATGAAAAAGCACTCAAATCAAGGCTCTACCCCATCAGAACAGTACTTTGGACTTTGATTGTGTAAGGCCCGTATGGTGATCATATTGGTGTATGTGGGCTATGAACAAAAACATGCCTGAAGTAGATTTCTCCGCTTCTGGATTGAGGTAAGGAGGCTGACAATTGATTCTTCTTTGTTCGGCAGATCAGGCGATAAGATGCTCATTCATGTGTCATTCACCTTTGATGTTTCAACACCAGCTTCTATTGTTGTGGTGGCTGGCAACCTACCCCATATTTCGTTGCATAAATCAAAATATGGAGCTATTTCTTAATAAGCACTATTGTGCTTTCAATAGTAGACTTCCAGTCCATGCCTGTTGTGCCTTTGTTGCTTTGAAATTTAAAGTAGTTTGAAGCAATAACTCAACCTCCTTGTCTGTCCAGACAAAATTCTCAGCTTTTGCTGTTTGTGTCGCCATGTCTTTTGACTTTGATTAGGGAGAGAAGTATAAGGAAGGTTGTAAGCTGGCGCGTGGACTGTTGTTGGCGGTGCTTCACATTGCCACCTAGCCACCTGGAGGGCATACTACATTGAATTTCACATACTTCTTTTTTCACACACTTCTTTGGATTTCCCACCAATAACGCTCGTCTAAATGCAGAATATAAAGTGAAACCGCAATGCCACTTTTGCGTTTTGTCATCAGATCGTTTCTGTTCAAACATAGCTTGAGTTTATTTGAATATCTTCTAGGCTGTTAATTAGTTGTCTTCATCAGTCCTGTGCCTGTTGGTCTCCTTGGTTACTGATTGAGTTAGTTCTGTTCAGGTCTGTCTAGTTAATTAGCCATTTCTTGTTTGCTGTGAATTTAAGCCCAATGTAAAAACAATGAAGTATTTTATAATGTATCTTAGGCCCTGTTTACACGAGAATGCTCGGGGTGAATACGTAAAAATATTTTATCGGATGTGCCTTTCGTTTACATGGCGACAGCGTTTTTGGGGCTTAAAAATGCAAAAAAAGTGAAACCACCCTCCAGAGTGGAAATCTTAAAAACCCTCCACCGCCGCGTTCCCGTGTAAAGGGTAAAAACGCAAAAGTCTGCTTGAAAGTCAAGTCAAGTCAAGTCACATTTAATTATATAGCGCTTTTCACAATACAGATTGTATCAAAGCAGCTTCACAGTGATAACATGAAAGTAGTACAACAGCCAAAAAGCAAGGCAACAGTGGCAAGTAACCAAAACTCCATCAGATTGGATGGAGAAAAAAACTTTGGGAGTTCTCCTCTGGCTAACATTCATATTGTTGATATATAAGTATTAAATATAAATATTCTTTATATATAAAACGGCGCCATAACATATCGCCGGCATTGAGTCGTCTCTTCACAGGCGTTGGTCTTCTAATCACAGGCATTGGGGCATCCGAAATCCCCGTGAGAGGCTGGATACAAAACTGGACCTGACGAAAGCCATTTTTCTCGGGACAAGCGTCCCGAGATAACAGCAGAAAGGCAGATGGGAAATAATTAGCATATCTGATGTTCATAATGATTTCCATTATACAGGAGTCGGTGTTAGAAAACCACTCTCTCACAAACTCTCCGCAACCCGAACTCTCCGCAACCCAACCATACGCGCCGACCCGTTTGACTAAGGCTGTCGAGCCCCACTGTCGCGGAAATGCGTTTCAGTGGCAAACGGTTCTGTATGGCATAACAGAGTACTAAAAGGTAAGCATTATGTGAATGCTTGACAAAAGAGATGCGAAAGTAGACAGTGAAAGTTGTACGCAGGCAGTTTTTTTATGATTTTAAGTGTCAATTGCCAATGCCAATTTTACACACTCCTGTGAAATAGTCCAGTAGATGGCGGTTCACACCGTGAAGATATGATCCGCCAATAAACAGAAGAAGAAGAAGAAGAAAAAAGCCGACACCCTGTGTTTAATATTTACTGGTTGCTCTGTTCATGGTTTGGAATTTTTGAAGAAACCTGAGTATTTATGTTAGTTTGATTTTGTTATCAATAAAGAGACTGCTGCACTTAGACCCTGTTTCATCTCTGCTGCAAACTGCCCATGACAGCCTGGGTTTATTCTGTGACAATGATCGTGTTTTCCTCACTTAATCACTGTAAAGCTGTTTTGAAACAAACAATATATAGTGTATAAAGTACCTTATAGGTGACTTGACTTGAATATTGAAATATATTAAAATAGAAAATCGTTATTCTAAACTGCAATAATATTTCAAAATATTACACTCTTTTACTCTATTTTTGATCAAATAAATTCAGCCTGGGTGAGTAAGAGACTGCTTTCATAAAAATACAAACAATCTGACTTATTCCAAACTTTCTAAATCTAAACTATAAGAAAATCATATTTTGCAGTGCTGCCCTGTTATTTGATCCTTCCTTCTCTGTTTTTTTTTTATTTTCATTATTGCATTTTCCCTCATTTTATATTCAAATGACATTCAAGGTATATTTCTTTGCTGTTTGATCTCAAAGTATCATTAACATATAAAACTGCTATTTTTAGCATATCAAACAGCAAGTCACAGAGGTTTTCTTGAAAATGTTTCATTTGGTGTTCGCAAACATCATTATGAGACAGGGACACTGAGATCATTTAGGGAAAAGGGAGCAATTTTCATGTAATTGGGTGTCATCAGTGGATTTTGGAGGTAAGGCCGACTTCAAAGCTATCTGAAAATCAGCTTGGTGGGTGTAGAAGAGGCTCACCACTGCTGCGGCCCTGGAAATCTGCAACACACACTCAATCTGCCCCTCATTAGAACACGCTCATACGCACAACACATGCTCATTAACAAGCTCACAGCTCCAGACATCAGAATTTGACTCGATCTATGAGATTCTGAAAAGTGAATGTGAAACACTGCCACATTATGTGGTGAGCGACAGCATGATTGTCTGAGGGTTTTGTGAGCAGATGTTTTGTAAGAATGGGTGTTCAAACACTTATGTCCGTCCTGTGTGCTTGAGAGGGAATTCTCACTCGCTCACACAGAAACAATGGTCCATGCCAAAATGAACAAAATCACATTAACACATACACATGACCACACACAAAAACACTAATGCTCTGCTTTATTTATAAATAGAGTGTGTTATCTCTCACCTGAGCCCCTGACAGTAATAATGAGGAGTTTTCACGGTCTGTTGGGGAAGAGAGAAAATCAGCTCATCAGACCCCCAAAAAACATAAAGGAATGTGTACAGGGTTCATTTTTGTACCATAATTTGGATGTAATCCCAAAGGGTTTCCTATGATTTCCTTAGAGGATTCTACAACAAAACATAAATTATATATTTTAGAACACACAGCGCAAAATACTGTAGAACTATTAAGATTAACAAAAGAATAAATTAACCTATATAACAATGTAAGCAAAATATTTCAGGATTTCAGGCTCCTATGGTTCATATTGTGTTTGTCGAGTATGAAGACTCCATTGCAAATGGACAATGCTCAAAAAATGAATTGCAAAAAAGATTTCAATTATTCAAAATGGAATCTTTTCAGAATATTCAGGAGGATTTTATTTTATTTCCCATTAGGCTCATTCCATTTCCAAATTCAAAAATTTGAAGAAAATTCTGACAGACAGACAGGCATCTATCTATTTTTTTTTTTATTATTATTATTATTATTATTATTCTTACAAATATTTTTTTTGGAACATTCAGACAACAATTATTATTATTATTATTATTATTATTATTTATTTTTTTTGCTTAAAGCTAAATTATTTCATTTATTAAAATTATATTTTAATCATTTTTAAATTGCATAAGGCATGCCTTTTTTATGAAAAGTGGTATTTATATGATTGGTTGAAAGGGAGGTGCTGGTGATGTCAGCAGAAAAGTAGAGTGCACATTTTTCTAAATATTTGTTGTTTAGAACAATGTGCACCAATGAATTATTCAGGTGCCATGTCAGTCACAATACACAAATTGTGGGCACAACACACAATTAACACAAATGCGGCGTGTGTATAACATTCTCCCACGAGTTTTGCAAAAAAAATAGTGTAACAATTCATAGCCATTGTTCATTTCATAAATGCTCATTTCACAGGTGTGAAAGTAAGTTTTATTCAATTCCTCATTTTTAAATCTCTCTCATCTCATCTCTGTCAGTCTCTTCTCTGTCCATGTAAAGCACAGCTGTGGTTGGATGTGTCTAAATGTGTCTTTCTGATTGTGTTTCTGTATGCTGTTTTCAGCTCATTCAAGCCCAACACAAAGAAGCTGATTATGGGGAGAGAGACGGACAGACTCCCTACCTCTGCCTCTCTAAAGATGCCTGATTTCATGAATATAAATCAGCAAGCGTTGCTGTCTCTCTTTGCCCATGTCTCACATTCTATCTCTCTATGATAGAATCAAGATGTACTTTTATTATCATTGGTGTTGTTGCTCATTTTACCCTTAACTCTAAAATTTAAACTTCAGCGAGAAAATTGGTTTTATTATTCAAACATGAATTAAACTATAAATCGTCTTGTTTACTAACGTAACATCAGTTCTCTCTAGAAGAGGGAACGAGTGTTGTAAGCTAGCTTACGCTATGGGAAAACCTCTTATCTCGAGAAAACTGAAGCCAAAAATCATCCTTATAATCGTAATAATTAATTTATTGGTTGCGGCTATTGGCTGCTCTGCAGCAACCTATCGAGGGACTGCTCATGACATAAGCGCCAATGAGGGCGCTGGCACCCTCAGTCGTCATGTCCCGTGCAAATTGGTGTGGCTAATGCCTATATAAGTCAGAGCTCGATAGGATGCGCCTTGGTTTTCATCAACTGAAGCGAAACCAGATGGTAGCATAAGCACATCAGGGTTATGCAACACTCGTCCCCACTTCTAGAGAGAACCATGGTTGCGTTAGTAATTCAATCCTGTGGATCCATGTTGCGAGTTGAGCACCAACCTGAGAACACTGACCATTTGGAAGCATAAAGGCGTCTGCGTAATCGTGTTTAACAGCCAAATCCAGGAGATTGACGGGTATCTGTTGATGGCCCACATATGCAGAGCCCTAAGCCAAATCGTACCCTCGGCCTGTGAGAGGAGATCTCTCCTCAATGGGACAGGGCATGGAGCCAAACTCTGTAGCTGCATCAGCTCCGGAAACCAAACTTGGTTTGGCCAGAATGGAGCTTCTAGAAGCACAGAGGAACCGCTCTCCCTGATACGCTTGATTACCTGTGGCAACAGCGTGATCGGCGGGAAAGCATAGAGAGGGCGGCTAGGTCAGTGATAGGCCAGCACGTCCTTGTTCTTCGTGAAGCATATTGGCCATTCAATTATTTGTATAGCGCTTTTCACAATACATATTGTTTAAAAGCAGCTTTACAGAAAGTGCATTTCGGAAATGTACATAGAAACAACACAGTTAGTTAATCATGTATTAATTTAGGGCATAACATATCGCCAGAGTTGAGTTGTGTCTTCACAGGCATCGAGTCATCTCTTCACAAGCGTTTAGTCATCTCATCGCAGGTGTTGGGGCATCTGAAGTCTCCGTGAGAGGCTGGATTCAATCTGGAGCTGACGAATGCTTTTTAGTATATCGAGATAGAAAGATGGAAGAATAATTACAGCAGATGGGAAATAATTAGCATAGCTGCTGTACATAATATGAATGCTTTCGATCTGATTCAACAGTGGTATAAAAGGTAAGCATTATTTCCCGAGGAGGGGGCGGCCTGCGACGGCCAGCTGAGCTCGAGCGTTGGTGCTCTCTTGGTCGCTGACTCTGAAAAGCTGACGGGGGAGGCTATTTTCTGGGCAGGCGGCTGTTTCCTAGAGCATCCTGACGCGGAACTCGAGCATCGAAGGCGGAAGTACTTTGGCAGGTTTTAGAGCATAAGGCAGCCTTAGAACAGGATCCAAAAAGGAGCCTTCCAGGATTTAGACAGCTCCTTGTGGGAGGCATTGCAAGGTGACCAGGGAGAACGCAGCCATCAAGTATGTTGGGAGCAAGCTCATCAGGCAGCGACTAATCCAGGCCGAGGTCCTCCACAACCTTCGTGAGGAGGCGGAGAAGTTCGGCGTCGACGCTGGCTCTAACCCCACTGGACTCCTAAAGAGAATGGGTGGGGATAGGGATGTCCCGATCAGGGACATTTTTTTTGCCCTCGAGTCCGAGTCATTTGATTTAGAGTATCTACCGATATCGAGTCCCGATCCGATACTTCTATAATATATAAAAAAATAATAAAGAAGAGCGAAAAAACAGATTAAGGTTCCATGATGTTCCTTAAATTTAATTTAATTAGCCTTATTTTAACATTTGACAACTCTGTTAACAAACAGAGCACTTCTGTGAGGTAGCTTGAACAGTCTGGTAATACATATAAATTCTTCACTTTTGGACTTTAGTGCAACAGTGAAAAAAAGTCTAATATAAAAACAAATAGCACTCATTGCGATCATTTGTGCTATCTTGGCTGTGATGTCCTGTGCCTTCGCACAATCAAGGGGCATTTTTCTCTCCTCTTCAAACTCTCCTGCAGCGTGAGTCAACTTTGTTTTTGAGATGCCAGGTTTGTTGTGTTAAATGTAGCCTTTTTCTGGGGAAAGGGGGGCGGGTTGAGCAAGGGGGTAATCCATCGACCGGAAGTTGAAGCATCACAGGAGCTGCCATCTTGTAGCAGAACTTCACTTGCGTTAGCATTTCCATTGACTCCCCTTCATTTTGGCGTCACTTTGACAGTGAATAACTTTACATCCGAGGCTTTTGAAGACCCCATTTGTCCATTATTTATTTCTAAAGAAACACGACAATGTATAAAATGCTCCATTGTAGCTTTTGTTATCGCCCCGTAGAAGCAGTATTTTTGTAAAAGTAGGCAAACGATTGCATCATAACCAAGCGACTCTCTGTCGCACAGTAGAGAGATTACCTTATGGACAGCAGGAGAAGCTTGCAGGCTATCGGGGAATTGTGGAGGCAAAATGACAAAGTAATTAATCAGAATACCCAGCAAATGATTCTCCTCCTAGCTCATGGACAGCTCCTAATCACACTCTCCGCCTCTGCAAGTTTTGGAAGGAAATAATTCAGATTTATCATGCCACAGCCACTAGAAGACAGATGGGTTGCTCACATCACATCTATGTCGTCAAGCTCTGTTTGAGTCTGCGCGTCAGGAACGGAAGTGCTAAAATGAGCTCCAGTGAGACAAGTGCTAAAAAAGTGCACTTGTCTCAATGGAGTTCCAATGAGATGGCTCTATCCACTTCTTATACTGTCTATGGGGTTGAGAAAGTTTGTCTGTTATTTTGGTTGCGCTTCTGAATGCCTGCACGTTGTGCCTGGCGAATAAACAAGTTAACTGAACTCTGGCCCCGTTTGAGATGCGACAATGTAAACAACTTCTCTATTCTATTTTGCCTGGAAACGCTTCCAACACCCTTGCGTGTCGCGTGAAAAATAGGCGTTGGTTCTATTTCTAGCATGCACGCGTTTTCCTCACGGCTCGAGCGCCTAAGCACGCAAGTCACTCAGACAGTCTGCAAGCTCTAACCTGTTAACATGGGAGCCGAAATAAAAACGGACACGCCACGCAGCCAGTGTGTCACAGGGCACTCTGTGCCACCTCATAAGATGTGTTAAAAAATACTGAGAATATATATACATATACATGTATCCGAGTCCTGATCGGGAGGTAACATCCGATTTCGATCGAGTCTGCAACCACATGATCGGGCCCGATTTCCGATCACTTGATCGGATCGGGATATCCCTAGGTGGGGACTGGAATGGAACCCGGCCACTCTTCACTTCCCAAGGTTAGAAGAGAACAGCCGCCCTCTTCGTCGTCCCATTCTGACTCGTCACGGGAGATGGGAGTGGCCGAAGTCGGGCACTGGCCATCCGTGAGGGAAATGAGGGAAAGCGAAGCACACTGGGATCCTGCTGGTGTGCACTTGTCCACTGGAAACTCCTCAGACGGCCTCTGAGAGCAGCGCTTCTTATGGTGCGGCACAAAAGAGGGAGGCGGAGGCACAGAATCCACGATGGCTAGTCGAGCCTGCAGGGTTGCGCTCGGGACATCTGCTCTTGGAGAGCATATGGTCCGCATGGTCTCAGCCCAAGCAGAAAGCGCACAGGATATGGTGGTCACCATTGATGAGAGGGGCTCTGCTGAGCAACAGGAAATACAAGGCATTTGCAGCAACGCCTTTGCTCTTTTAGACAGAGAAGCGGCGAACACACACGCGATGTGTGATGGCGATGACCGGCTTCCTCAGTCAAGTTGTCCCACTGAAAAGGCTGTTCGACAGCGTGGCTTCTTCTCCAAGATCCAGCGATACAAAGGTTTTGCTTAAGAGATGAAAATAAAGGCGCATCCTATTGAGCTATGGCTTATATAGGCAAAAGCCACGCCCATTCTTGTGGGACGTAACGACTGAGTGCGCCCTCATTGGCGCTTACTTCATGAGCAGTCCCTCAATAGGTTGCAGCAGTTGCCGCAGAGCTGCCAATAAGCACGTGATCTCCCTCGCCTAGGTCTGCTCGCTGCAGCAAATGCGTTTTAAATTAATACAAATTATAAGAATAATTTTTAGCTTCAGTGAGAAAAGAGGTTTCCTCATAGCGTAATTGTCACAGGTCAGGGGGGTGGGGTGGGGGGGGCAAGCCAGACTGCACGCACCCCTCAAACACAGAACCACCCCAAGGAGCGTACCAGAGACCAGACAGACAAGTAGAATTTCTAAAAGTAACAATCTTTATTGAATAAAAGCAGAAATTAAGTCTCTTGGTCTTCAGGAAGGAGGAGACCAAAGGGTTCACTGCACCGACCCGGGTCACTGGCAGCCACAGAGGAGGAGGGAGTCGAACGCCGGTCCGGTGTGCAGGTAAGTAACGTGGTACGTAGACCCTTTCAGCCGTAATACAGGCGGGCAGCTATCCGGGCGGACCAGAACCTGGATCACGGACCAGGAGGGGACAGGTGGGTAGCAGGTAATTTTTCCCGCAAGCGTCAGCTATTCAGTAGGTGGTCGGCACGGGGGCGATGGGGTCCAGGAGGGGGACTCGCTGCCAGTCAGGTAGGTAGCCAGGTACGCATATCTCCTCCATGTAGAGTGCTCTCCCGTAGCGTCGCTGGACAACATGTGTGAGGTCCTCCGTGTGTCTTTCCTCCCTTGACGGCTCCAGCCAGAAGCAAAGGTATCCTCTAATCCAAGACAGACAACTTTACAGGTTCACTTCTATTACAGTGAAGCAAGGACTTACGGCTGGAGCGGGTGGCTCTGAACAGGCAGCGCCGAGGCTGGGGTGCGTCTCTCCTCTGAACAGGCAGCACACAAGAAGGCAGAAGAATCTTGTATTCAAATAGAAAGAGCATTTAATATGGATACAACCATGTTCTTTCCGTACAATGGAGAATCGGGCTAACAGCTGGATGGGGTTGCTCCAAGCAGGCAGCACTGAGACTGGGGTGTGTCTCTCCTCTGAACAGGCAGCACACAAGAAGACAGGTGCAAACATGTTCCTTTCGTATAATGGAGAATCAGGCTTATGGCTGGACTGGGTTGCTCCAAGCAGGCAGCACACAAGAAAGCGGTGGCAAAGGAACCTTCTATTTAAATAGACAGAACAAGTTAAACAGGGCAATCACACTCCTCTTCAGTATCAACAGGAGCTTGCGGCCGGAGTGGAACATACACATTCAACACTGAGGGCTTCGTTCAGCAAACACTGGGTGAGGATGTGAACTGGAGAATACTGGCGGTTAAATAAACATACAAATCCACACACTGCAACTTCACGTCAAGTCCAATACTGTGTGACACTTCAATTCAGGCACTGCATATCCACTCTCAAATCTCAGTGCAATAATGCCAGCACTCACCCAATGATCAATCCTTCCACTGTTACGCTGAATCAACGCTCAGAAGATGAAGAGATGCAGATGAATTCTCACAGCATGGAAAACAGCGTCTTCAATACACTTTCACACTCAGAAGAAGATATCAGGATTTCAATGATGACTCAATTCACACTCTAAAGTGACAATTATATTTGTGGTCAATACACTTCACAATTCCTTATTCAATTCAGTGCAAGACATGCATTCACACAGATCCGGTGTTTCATTACTTATCTTCCTCTCTAGAATGATGGCGTTCTCCAGTCTTGACTCAATCTCCACAATTCACTCACTTCACATCCATTGCACGTTTCCAGCTTGTATTCTCACAATCACCGTTGTACCCTTTTCCAGCCAGATCCTCACAGCCTGCTCCAAAGATCCCAGCAAATTCAAGCCACTGCCAAAGGAATAAATTTCTCCCGGGGGAGTACCACACTCAAATGCCTTTTCCTTTCCCTTTTAACTGCTTCTTTAGGCCCTGTTTCCCAATCACAAATCCCCACACCTGGTACCGCTTAGCTAATCAGCTACCGCTGTCATGGCAACTGACAACAAGCGAACCAGCACGGTGTGTCAGTGAAATCGTTCCGGGGGGAACACACTTCAGCGTAATTTGGTTCCGCTGGGATTGTCACCTCGTGACATAAGCTAGCTTGCGCAACACAAGAGTACTCTCGTAAGAGAAGATGTGGCTTGTTTAGGAGGGGCGTGCTATTTCTTTTCAAAGTCAGTATTTAACGATAAGTTGAGAAAAAATCCCCTCGCCTAAAACAATACCAGAAACTACCAGAATGTAGACTGGGCAGTAAGCATTTGCCTAACAACTCCCACAACACCTTAGCAACCGAATACATCACTCCAACAACTGCAGCAACACCCACAAAATCACTAATAGCATCCATATATTTACCAAACAGCTTGTCCTATATGTAGAGTTGCGGGAATGCTGGAGTTCATCTCAGCTTCTTGGCAGAGGCATATAGGCATATAAACACTTTGGACTGGATGGTAGGTTTAGGTTTTAAGTTGTAATGTGTGGATTTTATTTTATTTTTTTTCTTACACAGTAATATTCAAATACTAGTTGCATTTAGCAGATTGCAGCTGGGCAATAATAGTATTTACATTTGGCAATGAACAATCAAGCATTTGACTTTTTTTGCTAGTTTCCAAGTTTACATAAAGAGGTGGGCGATAATAAAATTTTTTGATGACGTAAACAATCAAGAAGGTGATATTTGATATATATATATACACACACACACACTCACACACACACGTATATAAACTTGAATATATAAGAATGTTCCAGTTTATCTGTAAAATGATATACATACACACACACACACACACACACTGTGATGAAGGAGAGGAGGCAGTCGAATCCATTTGCAGCACTTTATTCAAACAGGTAATAAAGCAAGAAATCACTGACATGAACCAAGGGATTGCGCGGCAACATGCAGCGTGGCAAAACAAGACTTCGCAAACAACAGACAACTGAACAGTCCATATAAAGGGTAGATAATGATTAACAGGTGGGAGTGATGAGACTGAAAGGGAGAACCAGGCAGGGATGGAATCCAATGATAGCAGAGGAGGATGAAGGGAAGTGTAGTTCTAGAACTCAGAAGACAACGAACGTGAGAGACCGGAGAGAGGTGAGGGCGCGCGCTCAGTGACAGCTGCGCGCTCCATGACACACACTACACACACACACATGTATATAAACTTGAATATATAAGAATGATCTGGTTTATCTGTTTACTGTAAATTGATATACTATATAGCAAATGTCAAATGCTTGTTTGTTCATTGCCAAACTATATTTTTACCCAGCTATAATGCAATATAATGCTATAATGCTAAATGTAACATTAAGACATGAAGATATACAGGTCCCCTGACATGAAATTTTAATTTTCTGAGGTTTTTTAACATTAATATGAGTTCCCCTAGACTGTATTTGGTCCCCTCATGTCTAGAATTTTCAATCGGTGTAAACCGAGCTTTGGCTATTTTTCTCTTCTCTGCATCCGTCTGCATCTCAGACGCGCTGGTCTAGAATCTCCCCCTATATACGTCATATAGGAGAAAGGTTACTCCCCTTTCTCTGCTTTGCCAGCCCAGAGACGTACGAACACGCGCAGGCGCGGGTTTTTTTCCCTAGCTTTGAGATTTGAGTTTTTCCTCGAGAAATATCATGGCTTGCAAACGAGCGAAGCATGGCAGTTGCTCAGTGTTCGGATGTACAAATGAACACAAAAGTATTTTTTAGTTCCTTCATCCGCGCCTCTTAAGAAACAATGGGTTCATTTTATTTTCTCTGGAAATGCGCTGACTCAACTCCCAAAGTTTTGTATGGCTAGGAGACAGGTAAGTTAATCTTTCTCTCAAAATCGCTCGATACTGTTTATGCATCAGTAAGTCAAGCCAGACTATTGTCAACTTCACATCGTTTCTTTGAGTAGGATGAAAATAATCTTATTTAAAGAAAGTGTTTAGCAGGATTTATTGATATTCGGTAAGCACGCGCTGCTTTGTTTAACGTTACGTTATCTGCAGCCGGCAGCGTCGTTTTTCCTTTTTGAATGATGAATATAGACTAATATATCTGCAGAAATAGACATTTGGCTCATTAAATGCAGGCGCAGAACGCACATTCTAGCTTTCAGTCGGCAGTTCTCTCTGTGAGTTCAAGTGCAGTTTATTACCTCGACGAGAGCGGACGAGTTTCGGGCTTTAGAGAGAACATAAACTGCATTACACTGCACAACGAAGCTCTTGCTGTATGTACATCATCGTGTCTGCATTGGTGAAAGCAGAGAGTGCAGAAACTGCATGATTATTCAATAAGATCTTCATTCTCGCGATCGACAGACTGTCATCTGCTGCTCACCACAGCAATATTTTATGTGATGAGAATCTAAATACTTCAAAAACTTCTCACAATTCAGTAATCTCGATATCTGCAATAGTAAAAACGCATAATAGCTGTAGTAAAACGTATTCAAGAGAGTTTCACATGTAATATGTAGCTATTTCATATGCAAGCATGCCAACCAATCACAGCAGTGGGCGGTTACATTGAATCCCACAGCAGGCACGCCCCTTCAAACAGACCATTCTAAGCAGAGGCTAAAATCAGTCTAGGAAAAATGCCTTTTATTTCTAAATTATGACTATTTTTGATCTAAAAAATATACTAACATTATAACGGCAACCCAGGAAACATTATAGAATAATAAAAAAAAACCCATGTCAGGGGACCTTTAACATCATGATTTTCTGTAAAGCAAACAATGTGTATTGTGAGACAAATATATTTTGCCTTATGACTTGCCTTATCCCTCTCTCTATTTTATTTAATTCAGTTCAAAGACCTTTATTAATATGAGTGTAATGAATATTATTTTTTCAAATCGGCTTTTTTTTACTATTCAGAGTGGCTATTAAACAGTTTGCTGGAAAAAAACTACATAATAGCCTATTACTTATTGAACTGAATTAAGACCAAATGAAACAGGCTCTTCTTTCTCTCTCTCCGGTTATCAGGGCTGTGCAGTCAGTAAGACTGATCTCTCTCTCTCTCTCTTTTTCTCTCTCTCTCTCTCTCTCTCTCTCTCACTGTCTGTCTCTACCTTTTGAAACTGGGACACCCTAAAACACTGTCTGGGGCCTCGAGAGGAAAAAACAAATGACCACCATCATTTGGTTTGGCAGAAAGCATCCATAATTGATTAATGAGGATGACAGTATGTGGATGTTTCGCTGTGCGAACTGAAGAAGAGAAGCAGGAATCTAAATTGATCTGAAAGCGTAATGTGGCATTAAAATCTTTAATTCAACCTATGTGCTAAGTATGAGAATATAAACTATTCATTCTACATATTGATTAATTTATTTATTTATGCTCAGTTTGGTGATAGATGGACTTTATGGATCAATGTTTAGGATTTTGAGGCTGAAGTCTAGCAAGTGTCCTGAGTGCTGTTGTCAGTCTGTGTCCAGCTGGGGGCAGTAACTGGCCTGTGTGGATGTGGGTGGCTGAAAGTGGGTGAGAGCATCCAGTGAAAACCTACAACACAGATGCTTTAAACTGGGTGAATAACAAAGTTACACTTTAAGCCCCTTTCACACTACACGCGACCAAGCAACACGATACCATTCATTTTCAATGGTGAGCGGGCGACTTCCGGCGACACGCACGGTTGCGACCGCTGGCGACCGGAGGGGCATGTCCAGCGACGTGACAAAGTTGAGAAATTTGTAACTTTATGCAAATGAAGAGCGATTTTCGCGAGCGACAATCAATAGGAGTGAAGTCAGTGGAGTGCGTCTCTCTTCAGTGCTGAGTTTGACCGAGGCAAGTTAAACGAGAAGCTAATTTTAGCGGTCAGAATCTGTCCTATAATGGATGATTTATCTCTGTGTACATACAGTGGTGTTCACCATACTGACTCCGTGACTGAATGGTTTTGGGAACCCAGTATAGACCGGTATTTGCATGTTTGCTGCAGTTAAATAGCCACGATGGCAAAGAGCACTCACTGTTTCTCGTTCATCTTTAATATTATGCATTTTATGTACTGATTCCATCTATATTTAGACTTTTCCTTCCAAAATATTTGTTTGTAGTGGCAATAAAACGCATTTGTTGTCTAACATAGAGTAACATCCATGAATGTCACTCACAAACATTACTAGGCAACCAGTAGTGGGGAACGCCCTCCAGCGCAGCCACTGGCGACCTGCAGCGACAAAGTCGCGTCTAGTGTGAACAGGGCTTTAGACCTGTTTGACATTATTTTCCATGCAAATTCCAGTGAAGTGCAAACGTTGTTAGAGCCTACTGTGCTCCGTAGTGATCAAAAAGGATTTAAACAGCAAATTTTGAAGTGGATTATCTGGGGAATTCAGTTGGTTTCCTGCCTTTGCCTTTGTACTCCTCCAGAACACCGGCCCTAGCCAGACTACGTCAGACTTCCTACTTCCGCTAATTTCATTTCGCTCCTGTAGTCAGTCTGAGATAGCGGCAGCTATCTTTCAGTTTTCCACCGGCCTGAAAACAGCCGGCCAATCAACGAACAGAGGGCGGGCTGAGAGCCGTACGTAGACACTAAGCGCCGAGTGTACATTCTATGTTAGAGAAATCAAAAACCGAAACAACCACAGAAATGGGAAACAAGACACGGGATGCAAATCGTTCTGTTATGGAGAACATTCTGGGGTTTTTCAAACTGAAGCAAAGGTCGTTTACAGCCATGTTCACTCCGGTATTTCGCTCGTATCATCAGTGTTTACAGCTAGGACCGGCGCGTGCACTTCTGCCCCTCTATTTGCAACGTATACCAGCAAAAACCAGCATGCTTGGCCATTATGTAGCTTGCACAATGCGCATACACTTTTGATTCTCTCATCAACACAGATGCAGGCGTTTTTATTTTTGCAAATCATTATAACAAGGAAAAATATTAACACTTCAAGCTTAGGCATTTAGGCTACCCAATTTTTTCAGGCTAATAATTGTAGTAATGACGGATCAGACCTGTTTGGCCATAACTATATGCATAACTATAAGGACATAACTTACCCCCATACAACGTCAGTTCTCCGTCTTTTACGGCCATGACAAGAAAGTCGGTCTCCTCGGCTGTGAGCGCTCCTGGTGCGCTCTTATTATCATATTATTATTATCATAATAATAATCCACCATATTTCGTTTCGACATCCTGCTGCATTAGTCCCAGATACAGTATGTGATTCATGAACGATCTGTTCATTGCGTATGTCACGTGACAAATGAACGTAAGACTCGGAAGCTAAAGTGATTATTTATGTTCCCTGTAAATCATTTTTTGCTGCATTATGATTTCTTAGTTCAGAATATGATCAACATTGTGTAGGTGGATGTGATCGGGGAATTTGGCTGTTAAAATTATAACATTAAAGGATTAGCTAGTTCACTTTTGAAAAAACTTTTGCTGATAATTTACTCACCCCCATGTCATCCAAGATGTCCATGTCTTTCTTTCCTCAGTCGAAAAGAAATGTAGGTTTTTGATGAAAACATTCCAGGATTTTTCTCCATATAATGGACTTCAATGGGAACCGGATGGTTCAAGGTCCAAAAGATAGTGTTAATAACAGTTTCAGATGCAGCTTCAAATATCTTTAAACGACACCAGACGATGAATAAGGGTCTTATCATGCGAAACGATCGGTTATTTCAAAACTTATTCTAAGGACAAATGCTAGCCTTGCTATATTCTCTGATAACTACTCTTAGCTGTATAACTACCACATTGGCTCCTAAGGGACTGCCTCTTGACGGCCCAAAAAGTCAATGAAGAAAATGTTTAAATATCCCAAGTGACTACCGTGGCTCAACTATATGTTTATCAAGCGACGCGAATACTTTTTGTGCGAAAAAACAAACAAAAATAACGAGTTTATTCGACTATTTCTTTTCTTCCTTGTAGGCCAGAACGAGACTTCCTTATAGATTTCCACGACGCATGCGCGAGAATTGCGATCTAAGCTGGTGTAAGCAGATCGCAAATCTCGCGCATGCGTCGTGGAAATCTAAGGAATTCTCGTTCTGGCCTACAAGGAAGAAAAGAAATAGTCGAATAAACACGTTATTTTTGTTTGTTTTTTCGCACAAAAAGTATTCACGTCGCTTGATAAACATATAGTTGAGCCACGGTAGTCACTTGGGATATTTAAACATTTTCTTCATTGACTTTCTGGGCCGTCAAGAGGCAGTCCCTTAGGAGCCAATGTGGTAGTTATACAGCTCTCAAATTTAATCAAAAATATCTTCATTTGTGTTCCGAAGACGAACGAAGGTCTTACTGGGTTGGTACAGCATGGGGGTGAGTAATTAATGACTTAATTTTCATTTTTGGGTGAACTAACCCTTTAAAGGAGCAATGTGTGACTTTTAGCGACATCTAGTGGTTCGGTTGCGAGTTTGCACCAGGTTTGCACTAAGGGCTCAGCCCACTGCTCACCCCTCCCTTTCGAAGAAGCTACGGTTGCTAAAACGGGACAAACAACTCGTCGGCTGAGACAGCAGAGAATAGCCAGAGTAAGCCAAGAGTGTGTAACATTGTTACTGTTTCTGTACCACAGTCCATTATAAACCACATCATGAATACTGTCTGTTTACAAAGCCATAGTCAGGTGAGGATCAAGGGTTTTAATATATAATTTAATAAAATAATAATCAGCTGATTGTCTCACAAACGTAACCAGCAGCACATTTCTCCCCACATACTGTAGCAAACCCATAATACAGCGAGGGAGCAGCTATATATTTTTTCTAACAGGGTAGTAATAGTTTAGCTGGCTAATATGAGCTGTTACTGTGGCTGAGCTGGGACGCGTCTGCATGAGTCCAAAGGTCGGAAGTGCGCGCGCTGTTACAATCATGTCATCTCTGCATCCCATAGATACTATTTACTACACACAATAGGCTTTTTTTCTCTGATTTTTAAAATTCTTCGCGATCGACTTTAGTGATAAAAGACTTTAGTAAAAGTCTCTATCGACGGGTTAGTGATTCCTGTAACGTACTGTTTTACGGTCAATGACATGAATACTAATCATCAGCTGTCTCACGAACGTAACAGCACATATATCCACAACATAACAAACCCATAACACAGCGAGGGAGAACTAAGTTACATGAAACAATCCCAACTACATATTTTACACCACTCACAAGGGAAAAGTCACTACTCACGGAGTGTAAGGCTAGCTTCCAGCTTTCCGCTACTTCTCTTTCAAGGTAGTGATGAAACGCGTTCTGTAGCGCTGTTTGTTCGCGTTCGGCTACGGTAGGAATATGACGTCACAACATGGCGACCTTCATAGAAGGGGATTCCCTCGGTTATGGAGCTATTAATGTCTCATTCTAAGGTAATAAAAACATTACGGCTAATTAAGTAAGTTCTTTATACACCACTGAAAACATAGTTATGGATGTCATATTGCATTTCTGTTAATAGATACTCAACTTTGTTACACATTGCACCTTTAACATATAAGTATATTTAAAATGAACTTGAAGTGTTATTTTATTTAATTGCATGATTTACTTTGTTCAAACATTTTCTGACATCACTTCCTCAAGAGGATTTGGTTATATCTTTTTCTGTCTTTCATCTTCATTTAAACAGTCATATTTCCAGCACAGAGTTGGCTTGTCGTTAAATGTTTAAGTCGGGGGTTATGTAAAACTTTTAATGGGATCTGAGCTGACTAGCTTCTCCTGTGATTTGCTGTAGCCATGGAAATGATGGCGTACAGTGGGTGCTCTGAAAGAGACACGGTCTCTCTGCCGTCGGTATACAGCAGCCACACTAACCTGCTCTCTGACTGACATTGCATTATAATATTCACTCATGAAAGTGCACCTGCTCCAAGCTTTAATGAGCCTGTAGAGCTGGCCTGCCATGAACCCAGAGCTGAAACACCTGATGAACAGTTCTCTCTCTCTCTCTCTCTCTCTCTCTCTCTCTCTCTCTCTCTCTCTCTCTCTCTCTCTTTTTTTTTTTTTTTGCAGGGTAGAATATAATAGTAAATCAAAAACAAACCCAGGGAGATAGCAACCCTATGGTCTGAATAATATTTCATTTCATTTGTCTGCTCTGAAATCTCAACGGCTCAGATTAATCAAGATTTCAACTCTCTAAAGCTATCAAAGCATCTGTTTGACTCTCTTTACAGACTCTCCATTATAGATGATATCACTCCATTGATAAGGACTGTCGCGATAATATCAGATATGCATACTTTAAAACTTTCAAAATTTGCTTACATGCTTACTTGCTTAAATGTTTGGAAATGAGTTAAATCAGCCGTGCCTTTGTTGTGTTCTGTTTTTTTTTTTTTTTTTTGGTTAAAACTAATTTCTGCATATAAATTGCATGATAAATGCAATGCATGAGACTAATTTGATGAGATTGGGTTTCCAGTACATATGGGAGTTACTTCAATACTATTCATAATATCAATAATATTCATAATATAAAGCATCCCAGGATGCTGCTCATTGAGTCAATGTCTAGTGTGTATTCAAAAACATAGCACTTTGGTCACTGTATAATTCCCATTCTTGCATTTGAGCTGTTGTATAGTTTAGACTGTCGGTGTGTGAATGAGTGTATGAATGGGTGAGTGTGAGGCAAATTGTAAAGCGCTTTGGTGGCCATTGGGTCTATGAAAGCGCTATATAAATGCAGTCCATTTACCATTTTAGATAACATTATTATTATAAAATGTAGAAAATAATAAATAAATTGTGCCAAACTCCAAAGTCAAAATTAGAATATTGTGAAAAGGTTTTCACAGCTGTAAGCCATAATCATCAAAATTATAACAAATAAAGGCTTGAAATATCTCACTTTGCATGTAATGAGTCTATATAATATATTAGTTTCATATTTTAAGTTAAATAAACTAATAAATTAACTTTTGCACGAAATTCAAATTTTTTGGAGTATCACCTGCATTATAAACAGTGATTTTGTCTACACTGGAATTGCGAGGCGCAAGCAACAAATCTCCCACCGTAAACTGATGACTCGTTCTATTTATGACGTACTGACATGAATTCTTTCCAACAGGCGTCGAGTGTAGACACCCTTAAACTGTTGTGGCGCAACCCGAGCGACAACAGTGTAACACCTAACCCTAACTTAATAGTCTACTACAATCTACTAATACTCTGATGAGAGTTAGTTGACTTGTAGTTGCAATGTTACTTATAGTTAGAGTGTAAAGTGGCGCACATCAAAATAAAGTGAAACCATTTTTCTGTAAAAAATACTATATGTATTTTTACAGTATATTTTTGAATTCTGATGGGTCAAACATGGCATTCTGTGATCAATATTTTTGTATAATGTACGCTAAACTGTACAGTTGATCGTTGACACATGCACATCAGTTTAATCTTTATTCTACTAAAGTAAGATAAGATCTTTTAAACACCAATATGATAGACAACCTGTATTGTGACCATCACACATCATTCTCTTCAGCGCAATTCCTATTGTCAGCCACATGAATAGCTACCCTGCAGGTATTGTTACAATGCAGTCTCTAGTCTAGATAAACTTCTGCAGTGTATTATCAGATTGACACTGAATAGCTACCCACATCACATCACATTGTAAACACTCCACAGTCTGTTTGTTTAGAAACTTTTTGTTGTTGTTGAGTGGCCAGATTCTTAATTAGATAGTGGTGATGTGCACATCTTTTTACGTCTTATTAAATTAGAGGCACCTGAAGCGCTCAGTTCTCCCGCTTATCTCTGGGAAACAGTTGGGCTGCTGCCAGTGCAAGGCTGTCTGCTTGCCAGTGTGTGTGCTGCCACGTGTTTGTGTGTATCATTGACTTTATACGTGCTGTGAGAGAGCTTTGGGTCTCTTTATAGCCCCGCAGACACAGCACGTCTGTCCAGCGCGACAGGGAAATAGTTTTTTCATTAACACAGCTCTCCTCGCGCTGTTGTCCTGATGTTAAACCACCCACCATAGATCTCGAACAGAGGCTGCTCAGCCCAAACTATTAAAGTTTTCTCTTTTTATAGAGTATCTTCAAACTGATCTTATGATAAGATGTAACTATTTTACAATCTGGTAATTTTGAATGAATTCAAACTGTGTGATTCGTACCAAAACGTACATGATTAAAAATAAAAACGTAAGCATGGATGTCCATGCCTAACACCAACCCTAAACTCCAGAGTATCATTCAGTTTTGATGTAAATGCTTATTGCATACATAAAACCATATGCTTTCAAAGTGCACTCCCACATTTAAAAGTACACACACACACACATTTAAAAGTGTTCGTACACAGCCCTGAACGCTAGAATGTTTCATCCTTGCTCAGTGTCTATGCAATTTCTCTCTAGTTATATGTTATATGATCTATAACTTGTATGATATAAGTTACAATATATGATCTATAACTTTTAACTAGAGAAGCGGGTATCTCTTAAATTCTACAAGCACTCCTCAATAAGGGTATCTGTTATTTTTAAGTTACTAAAACAAATAAATGCTTGAAATATCTTACTTTGCATGTAATGAGTCGGTAACACTTCACAATACGGGTGCGCTAATATGCATTAATTCATACTTAACTAATGCACAGATAATCATGAGTTAATGTAAAACTCATGAAGAACTAAACCATTAATTAATGATTACTGAATCAGCAATTAATAAAGAGTCTATATGATTAATATATTACGTAATACATGAATTGCTATTCAATGTGTAATTGTGTATTAATTCCTTAATAACATATATTATTAACTAAAAGTGTAAATTAATGTGTTAATTACCACAATTAGTCAATGCTATGCACTTCAACTTCCAGTTGTCTGCTTTAATTAATCATTAGCTAATGATCTGCAAAGGTATCATTATGTTATGACTTTACTTGTTGGGGCACATCATTTTTAACTATTCATTTAGTAATTGTAGTAATTTGCACATGAATTTGCACTACCAATGTAGTAATTAATCATGAATTAATGCATATTAGTGTACCTGCCATTTTATCTGGAAGTTGAAATACAAGACTTTGGCTCATTCTGGTAATTAACATATTAATTAACACTATTAGTTAAAAAAATAAGTTATTATGGAATTAATCCACAATCACATATTTAATTAATAGCAATTAATGTATGAACTTATACATTAAACTTACAGACTCTTAATTAGTTCCTAATGTGCTAATCATTACCTGAATAGCTTAAATAATCATTAGTTACACATTAATTCAGTATTATCTGTGCATTAGTTAAGCATGAATTAATGCTTATTAGTGCACCCGTATTGTAAAGTGTTACAAATGAGTCTATATAATGTATTCGTTTCACCTTTTAAGTTGAATTACTGAAATAAATTAACTTTTGCGTGAAACTCTATTTTTTTGAGTTTCATCTGTATATGTAGGCTAGACAATAAAAGATAAAACTTTGTGAATATGACATGTAAGGCTATTTTTGTCTTCATTTATAAATATTTTATATGCATTAATATATAGCCATACATGGTCAAAGCAGTACATTGAAAAATACAAGCAATAGTTTCATATATATATATGGAAATGTATTATGTAATATATCGCATTATATTTTTGCAGTTTATTCCCATATTTTTGTTCAGTAAGGGACTGCTCTCTGCCCCTGGTTATCTGATGTTCTCCACGAGCATCATTCTAAACTCATGGCTGCAGAGAGGAAGTTGTGCAAATCAAAAGCTCCCACTGACCTTGGTTTGTATCAATCCTTCCTCTCTTTCTTCTCCGTTCATGTCTCTACTGCTAAAATGACTTACTACCACAACATAATTAACAATTCTTCTGTTTCTCGCATGCTTGTCTTAACCCTCCCCTCCTCCTTCATCGACCCTAAAAGCTAAAGACTTTGCCACATTCACAAACTTACTGCCTTTTGTGACAAGTCGCCACAAGCTCACAGTCATTCAAGGATGTTTAATGTCCTGTAGTTGTACCTAACAAACTCCGCCACTGGGTGTTAACTGATCTGCATATGGGCCATCCTGGGGTGGTAAGGATGAAACATCTGGCCCGTAGCTACGTCTGGTGGCCGAGTCTCGATGGACAGATTGTGTCTCAGTCCAAATCATGTAAGTCTTGTCAGCTTATCCAAAACGTCCCCTGTCCTGCATCACCTTCACCCATGGATTTGGCCGGCTCATCCTTGGGAAAGTATACATGTGGATTTTGCCGGTCCCATTGAAGGCCATATGGACTTGATTGTTGTTGATGTACACTCCAAATGGCCTGATGTCTCTATTATGAACAGTTCTACCACAAGCAAAACCATTCAGGTCTTACGAGGTCTTTTCAGTCATTATGGTGTCCCTAATTTCATTGTCAGTGACAATGGCCCACATTTTTTTTGTGCTGGGGAGTTTACATTTTTCCTAAAGGCAAATTTGCTTTGTGCCCTATTACCCCTAGCTGAACATTCTGTCCAAATACTCAAACACGCTCTAAAAGCTCCATAGGGTCAGCTCCAATCCAAAAGAGACTTTATGAATTCCTGTTAACATACATGAACACTCCACTACAACAATGGAGTTGTTCTACAATGGAAACAATCTACTACAATGGAGTCACCTGCCATGCTTTTCCTCAAGCGCAAAACTACAAACCCGGCTGGATCTTCTAAAACATAGTCTCGCCTAAACCGTGAGTCAGTTCCAAGGTGCTCAGCAGTTAGGATGCCAATAAGACTCTAAGTTGAGAGCATTTTGTACTGGAGACTTGCTTCGTCCTTGCTCGAGACTAACGCACTGGAGAATAATGGATACAGGGAGTGGTGATGTCCAGAACGGGACCTGTGTCCTTCATTGAAGAAAAGAGTAAATTTTTTTGCATTCCAGATGAAATTGAACAAAACGCATCTGGTTGTTGAAGCACCAAATGTACCTCCTAAAATGATAAAACCTATACACGTTAGACCATTATAACAGCTCCCAGTACCCAGATATGAAAGCCTTACTTCACCACCTATCTTCGCAGAGGAGCAAGCCGGAGCCGCAAGGAGCAAATCTCTTCAGCAAGCCGATGTGCAAACTACCCCATATAAAACCAAAAGTTCAGCGCCCCACCCCGAAACTTAAAACATAGTCGTCTTCATTAATAGTAGTGACACCAATATCTTACAAGTGCTGATAACTTTCTTTCTCTCCAATTGTGGTCTTTGATTTTGAAATTGGCTGATGATAAGTACAATGAAGCTCATATATTGCTTTCTTTGACGTGATCTCTGTTAAATTTACATACAGCACAGGAATTCGTTCTGCAGTGATGCATTTATTTTGCCAAGTGTAAAATGAACAGTTTTAACAAAATGGATAGCTACAGTATTTGTTCAGTAAAAATGCATGAATGACCAAGTGTGAATAGGCCCATTGGTTTTTCAAAGTCTAATTTAAACCTGAAATCAAACAAACTAAAGGATTGTGAAAATTGTAAAACTAATTTTATGAAACATATAGCTATAGAAATATTCTGCACCATTTATATATTAGCCATTATGAATATTTAAAGGGGTCCTTGATTGTAATGTTGCTGTTCGAGCATAATCAACACCTGCAAAGTTATGACGATCAAAGTTCAATGCAAAATTTTATTTTACAGAAATCCGTTTTTAAGGACTACAACAAACGGCTGGTAGGGACTACCATGAGCTTCTTCCCAGGTTGGTGACATCATGAATCCTAAAATGTACATAAACCCTGCTCCCAGGAACACACAGCAAGGGGTTGAGGCCAAGGGGGTAATCCATCAGCCGGAAGTTGAAGCCTCGCGGGAGCCGCCATTGTAGCAGAAATTCACCTGCTGTTAGCCTCCCTTGACTCCCATTCTTTTTGGGCGTCACTTTGACAGCGAATAACTTTGCATCTGAGGCGTTCAAAGACTTAATTTGTCCATTTATTATTTATTTCTAAAGAAACACGACAACAATGTATAAAATGCTTGATCACTTTGTATCTTACGTTACGGCCCAGTAGAAGCCATTTTTGTAAAAATAGGCTAAAGATTGCATCATAAACACGGGACTTTCTGTCGCACAATAGAGACATTACCGTATAGACAGGAGGAGAAGCTCGTAGGCAATCTTTTACTGTCTATGCAGACTGATCTCATGAAATGGCGTATGTATGACACACCAATTCGTATTTCCATTTTTGGCGTGCTATCAACACGCATGGCTTTTCAATCGCTTTTCAGCGTGTTTATGAATGCCGTTGACTTAATGTTACATTACTGTATATATATAAATATATGACCTACCCCAACCCCGTCCCTAAACCTATCTGTCACTGAGGTTAATAGCATTTATGAGTCTTCCCCTACCATCCTAGGAAAAAAAATATCGCTCCCCAGATGTACATAGATCTACATTTTGCTTCGTTTCGCTCAGACATTTAACGGCGTGTACATACATGCGGAATCACTCGGACATATATGTGACGATCTGCGGCTGGAGTGCCCGCTTGAGCCTCTGGGGGGCACTCTTTCCTAGTTTATTGTTTCCTTCATGTTTTACCCTGGACTGATCATGGTTTATTTCATGCACCTTTGTTTTATTATCTTGTTTAGTGCACCTGTCTTAAGCCTGAGTTTTCCCTTTGTTTCGGTGCTCAGTATTGTGTATCCACAAGTTTCCTACGCCCCATGAGGCCTTGCGTCAAAAGTGGGCGCGACTTCCGTTTTGAAGTAAACAAAGCACGATTTGACATGCTTGACACTCGTTCATTCAATAGTTGACAGTCATTCAAGTTATAGCGATCCAAACTAGCTAACGATGTGGGAACACAACCTCAACGAAATTAAAAAGGGTGAAATAACAGTACCTTTACCCTCCGCAGTAGTTGATTAGAAGTATTATAATAACATTATTAATAATCAATACTCATCAAGGCATGGTGACAGACAGTTGTGTGAGCTGACAAACAATTAAAATAAAAAAATACACACTTAGTCATTGTGGTTTGGAGTTTATTCAAAATTATAAATGAATGTGCTACTTGAATACATTAACTGGCACATTTGGTATTCTGTCAACACAGGCTTTGATCCTGAGTTTAGGTGTAACATCAGTAGCGAACAGCCAATCACATGCTGATAGAGTTTATAGAATATTAAGAATTTAAACAAATGTACACAGGAAGATTCGTCGTCTTTTGGGAGGTGATGGAAACTACAGTCGTTGGCAGGATCAGAGACGGGCTCTGGCAGGATCACTCTGATTTCGTTTTCAGCTTATGTTCAAAACAATCACGTTTAAGCCACTGAATTAGTTTAGTCGAACAGTACATGTTGTCCCTGAGCTCCGTAACGACATCTCTCATAAAGATTTGCGTCTTTAAATAGTAAAATAATTCTCAGAAAAACAGCTAGCCTCTTCGCTAACTAACACACAAAATACCATTGGAATGCTACTTCCGCCGCCTCACCGGAAGTTTCACCCACTTTATTTTTTACAGGAGCGCCCCTCGGAAACTTGTGGATAGTGTCTGACTGCTTCGAGCGGTTTCCTAGTATTTCCTAGTTTCACGGTTCCTGGAGTCCCTGCCTGTATTTGGTCTTCCCGTTTGCCTAATCCCTGCATTGCTTGATTGCTGATCTGGACTGCTTACCTGGTTTTGACCCCTGCCTGTTTCCTTGTACCTGTCTCTGGATTCTCCTCGTAATAAAGCCTGCGTTTGGATCACCTCTATCCATGTTCCTTGTGCAGTTTCATGACAATATAACGGCGTAGACAAAAGCATTCACACGAATAGCTCAAAATGCGTGCTCAAATCAATGCTTGATTCGAAAATAGCGTGTATGTTACGCAAAATTCATGATGTCATGTTGGTCTATGAGGCAATCAGGGGAACATGAAGGCACAAAGTCAAGGGAGAAGCCCATAGATAGTGATTCCATAAAGCAACGGGACAAAATATTTCAACTATGTTTTTGAGGAATTAGGTGATTCAGATTTTCCTTGGCACAGCTACTAGAAGATTTACAACTGTCATACTGTCTTCAAGCTCAGTTTGAGTACGCAGTCGCTCAGACATCAGACAGGAAGTGCAATAATCAGGCTTCAGTCTTCTCCGTTGAAATCAATGGGGTCGCTATGTCCATTTCTTTTACTGTCTTTGGTTGAGGCCTTGTTGGGCTGGTTTAGACTAGAGATAAGGAAGAGTTTTTTCTCGCTGTTTTTTATACCCCGGAAAAAGTTTGTCCAAAGCCTGACAAACTTAGGTTCAAATTTATTTTTAACAGTGTTCCTGAACATTACAACCTCAAAATGTGTCTGTGCGATGCACATTTTACAGGGAACAGCTTCCAGAACAGAGTACAATTCAGGATATACACACAAAAGCTTCTCCTAAAAGACAGCCATTCCCATTTTGTTGGGACAATCTGCTGTTTATGGATCACAACTTGTAAGTCTTATTTTATTTAGTTGCTATGATATCTATTGTAACGGGGTTCGTTGTTGTGGGAAGAAGGAGGCAGGAACCGGCAGAATTCCAACATTTTAATAATAAATAAAAAAAAATACAAAATTAAAGTATAAGCCAGCAGCCCCTTGCAGACGACTGCTGGCTACACAAAACACAACCTAAAATCAGGCCTGTTTCTCTCTCAATCTGTACCGTCGCCGCTCCTCCGTGAGAGATGCGAGACCGGTGCGTCTCACAGGTGTCGTTCATTATCACTCACGCCACCGGCCTTGCGCTGCTCTCACGGCCCTCGGCCTAGTCCTGCTCACCACATCTATGATTTAAAGGAATGGCAAAGCTTTGCCTCCGCTAGTCTGCTAACTAACATCACAGTATTGATGTAGTGTTTACTTTTGTAAGCTCTTGTTTTTGTAAGACTGTTGTTCACCACCCCTTAGGAAAATTACCCATGATTTTGTGATCGATTAGTGTTTATATTACCATAGTTTTCTGAAGAAAAAAAAACACATTCCACTCTGAAGCATCCTGTGAAATCTGTGTTTGTAAAATGTGTGCTTTAAATCCGTTCAGCAGCACAATCCTCGTTTGTTAAAATTGTCAGGGTTTTAAATCGGGTTAAAAATTTGACGCCATTGTTAATATTTACATCTGAGTAGAGCTTGCGGTTATGAAGGGGTGTGATATTTCCCAAATATGTGCTATGCACTGCCAATCACAACACACTGGGCCAGCAAACCAATCACTGCACATTTCGTATTTCGGAAGCTGGGGCTTCATCGAAAACAATGCGTCCAACCAGACTGGGGAGAAAAAGCTGTAATAATGTATAATATGTTACAAATAAAGTGTTTTTGAACAATAAAGGATGAAAACATTCTAGTACACCCCAGACATAAATTTGATAAAGAAAATGTATTCAACCAGTGGTTAAACAAAATATTAGAGTAATACCTAAAAAAAGTCTATGTGAAAAGTTATCTTATTAATTAATTTATTTATTTCTCTTGCTGTTTTCTGTGCAAGCTCAGTGAATTGGTCTCTCTCTCTCTCTCTCTCTCTCTCTAAAGAATGTCAGCTTCTCTGATCATAGACAGGTGTTCTAATTGTAGTTGACAGCCTGTCATGATGTATTTGTGTCTTAGTATGATGCGGCAAGTATTAAAACACAAAATGAATATGTGTTTGCAGCCGTGACACAATGCTTGTCATCATGCTTTGATGGAACACTCTGATGAACAGCCTGTAAGCTCCCTATGATTTTGTCACCTGCAGAAAAACACTTTTCTCTGTGTGGAAGAGTGCAGCCTGCCTTGTGTTCCTAAATGCATTTTAGAAAGAAAAAAAAAGATAACAAGAAAAAGTAAAAATGTTCCTTTCATGTTCCTTTCCAATCTGTACACTGTTAAAACTGTTACTTGGATCTAACTCAATAAAATTAAGACAACATTTTCCAACTATTTTTTTCAAGTTTAGTGAACTAACTGATATTTTGAGTAAAGTCAACTTAATAATGTGAATTTCAATGTATGCAAAAATATTAAGTAGCATTTTCAGAAAAAGCCAATAAATTGAGTACTAACAATGTAGAAAACGTCATTTTATACACATTAGACTTAATTAAAATAGGTAACTTTTAAATGAAAAAAATAAGTAGATAATGTTCTGATTTATTAATTTTGATCATATTGCCCTTTCTTTGTTTTGAAAGTGTAAATAGCTTCAAATAAATAGATGCTTCTGTGTCAATTTCCAACATTTATTAAATCATTGCCATATCCAAAACAGTAGCAATGAGCTGGACAGTAAACATTGGTATTCATGCATTCAAGAAAACATGCCCTCAGAAAATAAAGTGCAGGTTAGTGGAACACCTTCACAGTACAGTTCTGTGTTCATAATGTTACAAAATTTTAAAAATTAAGTAACAATTCAAAATGAGCAGGATGGTGTTAATCAATAACATCTATTCATGCATTAAAAAAAAAGCATGACCTCAACTTATAAAGTGCAGGTTAGAAGAACACCTTCACAGTATTTACTGTGTGTACATGCATAATATTAAAACATTTTAATATCAAGTTAACAGGCACTTGCTATTTTTCTAACAATTCACATGCCATATCCAAATAGTGGGAATGAGCTGGATAGTATAACCAATCAAGAACTTCTGTATTCATGTATTAAACAAAACATGACCTCAGCTTCAAGCTGCTTGTAAATAGTAGGTTAGTAAAACACTTCAAAAGGATAGTTCACTTCAAAATGAAAATTCTGTTATCATTTGAAGAGTTCAGATGCAAAAGCCTCTAAATGCCATTTGAAATTTTCTTCTTTAATGATTTTTATCAAACTTGTATATTTAAGTTCAGTAATTTCACTTAAATAACAATTAATAGGTAATTATCATTGCCATTTAAGTGAAATCACTGAACTTAAATATACAAGCTTGATAAAAATGATCATTCTAGAAGAAAATTTCAAATGGCACTTAGAGGCTTTTGCATCTGAACTCTTCATTTACTCACGCTCAAGTTGTTTTAAAGCTGTATGAATTTCTTTCTTCTACTGAACACAAGGAAGATGTTTGAAGAATGTCAGTAACCAAACAGTTAAGTCAATGGACCCCATTGACTTCCCTAGTCTTTTTATTTTTTTCTAATATGGAAGTCAATGGGTCCAGTTAACTCTTTGGTTACTGACGTTCTTCAAACATCTTCCTTGTGTCCTGTAGAGGAAAGAAATTCATTCAGGTTTAAAACCACTTGAGGGTGAGTAAATGACAGAATTTTCATTTTGAAGTGAACTGTGTGAGCACAACATTGAAACATTTTAACACTAACATTACAGGTCACAAGCATGACCATCTGACCTCAACTTGGCATAATACCTTCACAGCGTGTGTGAATATTTTGAAACATCTTTAGTCAAACATCTCATTGATCTCACCTACTGACCAGTTTTTAAAGAGCAGCTTAACAGCAGGTCTATTTTGTGTGTATAAAATATAATTACTTTTTTTACACTAGGAAGTATGACCTGTGCAGATAAAACATGACAAGGATAAACCATTACAACACCCTGAATGTCCCATTCAGTTATATTGGACCAATGTTATATTGTACATAACACTCATTATGTCCAATCTGCAATGATGTTGAACAGACAAAGAAAACAGCTGTTCACAAGTGCAGTGACAGTTTTTCAGGGTCATGAACTTGGTTTTGGGCGCAGTGTGTCAAGTCCCACAAAAAGCGTTTGAAACACCTCAAATGTTTTGGAAAGCTTGGATGGATACTCAAGATTAAGTGCATATGTCAACCCAAGCAGGAAGCAGCATGCTTTGGCCAGGTTTCCAAGATTGATAAGGACTGGTATTCCCTCAATGATGATTCCTACTGCATCTGGCTCACGGCAGACATAGATGCTCATGTTGCATCATGCAGACATAGATGCAGTCTATAATGCTTTAAAATGGCCCTCTTTCCTGGTACCAGTGTTGCACAATTTACAGGGCCATCCCATCTGTCAATAAAAATAAATAAAGTTAGTTTACATCTAGCCTTTTGAATACAAGCCTGATAAAATCCATTAAAAAAATGCACTTAAAATACAAATGAAGTTATCCTGCTGGACAAGACAAGAATGGTTAACTTTAGTTCATCACAGAATTTTTGAAAATAAGCTGAAACATCATGTCTACTACTGTTCTCTCTTAAATATTTTTTAAATGCATCCACAAAATTGATGTAAATATATCAAGTTAGACATCTGCACCGAATAATTACAGAGCAATATAAATCTGAAATTTGGGTTATGAGTAAAATACAAATGCATAAAATACAATTTTGTGAAAGAGGAACTATGCCGGATAATTGCCTTAATTATGCTTTACCATGATAAAACAGCTTTTGACTAATATGGTTAGATAGCCTAAAATACTTGTAAGTTAACCTCTCTTGCCAAAATATTAGTGGAACAACTGGAATGAGTCGACTGCAAAGTGTGTTGGTGTGAGATGTGTGAATGTGCCACAGTCAAATACAAAGTTTTCCTGTTAAGACAAATACGTGTAGAGCAAACTGGATGAGGAGAAATTGGCCTGCACCTTGAGCACCACCGTTGAGGTGTGTTAACCGCGGGCGGTGTGGGTGTATTTCAGGCTATGTGCTAATCCACATTAGCTAACAGTGCCCACACTAGTTGCAAATGGGTACTCCCTCATCGATGTGTTTTTGGTTACATTGTGTAACTTTACTCGTTAAAGTAACTGCTGCACTGGCACATTTACATTCATCTCCAACCGACGATAATCAGTAATCACTTAACTTAGCTAAAATTTAGCTGTGGCTACGTGTGTCTGTCGTAACTTCGACAGCGTTAGCAGTGGACTCAATGTTTATGAAGAAGTTACAAACACCTCTGAAACATTAACATCTCTGAAACATTAAACTATCACTCAAAGATAACATTACTTATACAACGCGCACACACACACATAGATTAATACAGTAAGTTGTGTGGCTCAAGTTAACAAACTGTTTGAGGTGTTAACGTTAGAGCACATTCGAAATTGGCGCTATTCGACAGAGCGATTGTGCAGCAGAAAGACGTTAATTAGGGTAAAATCTCAATTTTAACAATACAAAAAGAGTTACTTACATGAGGTACGTGAAGTATTATCCGGCTCCGTAGAAAACCTCGTTCAATAAACTTCTGGAACAGACGAGAATGAAGAATTTGCCCGGGCTTGTTCTTCTGTTGCTGCAGGTAGTGGGCGGGTCGTGTCTTTTCACGTCTGATACGTCTGATATAAACTTTTAAAATGAGTTTTGTAAAATCAATTTTTTGTGAAGTCCAATTAAATTAATTTTATTATAGAAAATATTAGGTTACGAAAATATTCACACTTTTTTACTTTTTGAAAACTCAAAAAACAAAGAAAGAAAAATAAGTTAATTTATTTGAATAAATATAGTTTTTAAAATTAAGTTATAAGAACAATAGCACTGAACGACTTTTTACAGTGTAAACAGGAAAGAAAAATCTCAACAGAGTTCTATTTCTCTGATCAAAAACCAAAACCTAATTTACCATAATCAGCATCAGAATTCAAACAGGACTGGGCAAATCTATATTTAATAAGAGTGGACTAAACAACAAATGCTGCTAATGAGGGTTTTTAAATATGCCAAATGGAAAAAGACCATCACATGGTTTAAGGACTGTTATACAATAGTTTTTGTTTACTTATGATTTCTGAAATATTAATTAATTTCCTTGGTGAAATCTTCACCTGGATTTGGAAAACATTCCTAGGCATCTTAATGGCAAACCACCCAAATTAAAATATTTCAAATTGAATTTCTGCTCATGCAACCACAAAACCAATTGAACCAATTGCCAATGAGGTGCCAATGCCATGTGATCAGTTAAATCATCATATCATGATGGTTCTGATTGTCTGATGGCACTACAAGAACACACACAGACCCAAAGCCTTTATTAGTGACTATACTTTTACTTTACTTTATGCTTACTTTATTACTTTTAGCAACAATACTTTTACCAGTGCTGCTATGCCATAAAATAATCATAGCCAATGGTTACAATTTACAGTCCATAATCAGTGCATCTATGTATGTGTATATAAAAATATATAGCTATATACATATTTTTTGTTATTGTTTATTGTGTATTTGCACTAATGTACAGTGTTGCACCATGGTCCTGAAGAAACACCATCTTGTTCCAATATATACATGTTATATAGAGAAATTACAATAAAAATGCACTTGACTTGTTACATCAAAGACAGTAAACAAAATATAAAGTACGTTCATTTAAGACCCCTTGAAAAGAGAACTGTTTGAACATTTTTATACTAAAATTAAATATTTGCTGTATTAACTTATTCTATCGGAGTACACAGCTAATTTTGGATTACAGTTAAAGGATATAGATACATTTTAGAATCAAATGGTGTAGTTATATTATAACAGCTAAGTTAATGAGGAAAGCTTACCATCCAAATCCTGAACCCTTCGACTGATCAAACAACAACTCAAGAAAGAGATGTTAAAAAAACTCAAATGTTATTTCTTTTAGATCATTTATCGAAAACATAAAAGTAAAGTTGAGCACATTATATTGGTCAATACAGTAGTCTATGCAGTGTACTCCCTTTTATACTGCACATTTTGGGGAATGCAACAGTGAGAGTAGTGCGATAGTATGCTATTTTAAACACACAGAAGCCATCTTTACCCATCTTTTTATCAAATTTCCAGCAGATTTGGGAGGCTTTGATTGAAAACCACAGGAAACTGAATAAGGTTAATGTATCTTATTCTCGATGAGAGAACCACCATTCGAAAATATATGATCATATTCACTGAATCTTCAACTTTTTTAAACTTCTCTCTCCTCTTACCAATTTGTGGGTGACATCTGCTCACTCTGTGTGCTGTAGACAGAAGGACACATCAGGGACCATATTAATATTTAATATCTGATTTGAGGTCAGTGCAGCTCTCTCTGCGGATGAAAGTGGAGAGCGCATCTGCTGTCATACATCTGTCAAAAGTCTGTGCTGTCAGGGTGGCTGTCAGTCTCCAGTAGAGAGCAAGGCAGAGTATGAACTGCTGTGACCACCTGGACTCTTTTCCCAACCAACATCCATCACCTGACAAATTTACACAGAATAAACACTAAGTCAACATGAAACAAAAATTCACTATTTTGTACATTTATTGATCTTCCTGTGAATGATTCATTCTTGTATGTTTCATTATTTTTTTTCTCTCTTCCAGTGAAATGAAATATCCGATATGCCGGACTACTGCCGGACTAATCATTTAATTTGGTTAAAACTCGGGGCAGGTTTTACTTACCATTTCCCAAACAACATTTTTTACTTTTATGATAACCCGTTTCACCCAGATGTTCTTTACAATACAGAAGAAATGATCTGTTGGTACTTTCATAACATTGCAACTTTAGGAAAAAAACTATTTAGTTACAATTTAGTAGCACTTAAGTCATAGCAATGATTAAATAATACATATCAGACCAGTCAATTTACAATACTCACCGTAATCTGCTTCATTATTCAATGCATCAATAAGTGCATTGAAGTGCTGTAGGAATGAAAATATAACTGTACCTCTGAATTTCTGATGAATTTAGGAATAAGAGTGAGGGTGGTCAGTGACAGATTGTGTGACCGAAACTTCCCGTGGCATCAAAAAATGCAATTCCTAAACGACATTTAGATCCGAATGCTGGGGCTTCCCAAACAGGCGATGCGCACCATCCCCTAAAGCCAAATCCTGCAATCAAAAAAAGTGGACGAGGGCTACCTGCTCAATGACAGGGCAGGCTGAAGAGGCTAGTCCAACATCCACGATTTGCAACCCTAAACATTGGCACGCTTACTGGAAGAACCTGTGAATTGGCCGACTTATTGAAAACCCGGCATGTTGATATCGCTTGCATACAAGAAACGAAATAGAAAGGCGCCAAGGCTAGAGACATTGGAGAAGGATACAAGCTCTACTACTATGGAGTGACAAACAACCGAAATGGAGTGGCGACAATCGTCAGCGAGAAGCTGCGCAACAATGTCGTTGAGGTCAACCGGATCTCGGATCGCCTTATGTCAATAATGATCGACATTGGGTTGGTGATCCTGAGGGTTATTTACTGCTATGCCCCCCAGGCATTGACATCTCCCCAAGGTGGACAAGCGCAAGCCAGATGTTTGTCTCCAACAGTGTACCCACTCTACATGCTATATTACGGAGGTATATGTACAATTTTATGTGTCGGTTGAGTGACTCAAAAAATAGTATCATAATGGTGCTAAATAACATCACATTAAGTAATACAAGGTATTTTTCCTGTTTCTGGAGGCAGTGGAATGAAAGCTTATATGTTTTTTAAGAGAAATGTGTGTGTTGTTTGTAAATCGATGTCTGTATGTACAGTATTGTTCTTGTTCTACTTTGTTTGTTTTGATATGGACCCATAGGTCTGAAATAAAGAGTAATTAATACTACCACAGCTCTGGGCCACTTGCTAAAAAAGCATGCACAGAGAAGTCAAAATTAAACAAGATTTAATGACTCGTAAATGTAAGTACACATTGATGGCCTAAGACACGAAACGAGCGGTTTGTGTGAGAAAACGAACAGTATCGTTTTTACCTCTTGTAATCATAGCCATGACAAAATGATCTGACTGCACGGGCGCTTCGGTCTGCGCATGCGCCGGAAGTGATCGCTTGCGCGCCTACATCACTCTTTGTTTATACAGAGATTTCCGAAGTTTTACCTTGCACTAAACATATTAAGATATACGGGAAATCGCAATGGAAGACGATTTCGGTATATCTAAATATGTTTAGTAAAAGGTAAAACTTCCGAAATCTCAGTGTAAATATTGAGTGACGTCACACGCAAGCGATCACTTCCGGCGTAACATTGAACTGATTCAGTTAGGTTCCGTTGGACATTGCACAACTGATTCAGATCACTTGGACGTCACTTAGGTAAAAAATGATATAAATATTGTTCATTTTCTCACAAAAACTGCTCGTTTCGTGTCTTAGGCCATCAATGTGTACTTACATTTACGAGTCATTAAATCATGTTTAATTTTGACTTCTCTGTGCATGCTTTTTGGTGGACCCCCTTAGCCTCCAGTGTATGACTGATAGACAACAACGGTTTGACTAAAAAATGTAAAAATTGAAAATGCTGTGGAAACAAAGACACCTACATCTTGGATGCCCTTGAGGTAAGCTAAAACATATCAAAAAATAATTTCAAAGTGAACTATCCCTTTAAGGGCTCTATCTTGCACCCGGCGCAAATTACTTTATACACTGACGCATTTATTATTCCTATTTTGCACTCATGCAAAGCGGGCTTTTTTCCTCCACAGTAGCACGTCGGTAAACTAGGAAATGAACTTGCGCTCCCTGGGCGGGTTGGCGCAAAAAGGCGCAACCCCTGGTGCTATTTTGCAGTTTCAGAAAACAATTGCGCCAATGACTAGAAAAAACCTGGTTTAAAGTCAGTGGCGCGTTGCGCGTACATTCAGACGCTATTTTAAGCGCGCATGCTTGGCCATAATACAGAGTGTGAACAACGCGCATACACTGTAGATGATTCTCTCATCTACACAGATGCATTTTACTTTTTGCAAATTATACATTATTATAAGAAAAAATATATAAACACGAGGGAAATCATTGTTGTGTCAATGACGATGGGAAAAATAGGCACAAAGCTTACACATTTACCCAAATTATTATATTCATGTTTAACCGAATCTAATTTGGGTGGGTTTGTCCCATCCCCAATGTCACTTCTCTTTCTTTTACGGCCCTGACGAGAACATCGATCACCTCGGCTGTGAACCGATGCTGAAGCGCGCCTGGTAAATGCGCCGTTAAAATAGAATTGCGCCATGGAACAAGCGCACCTCGTTCATCATGCTCTTAAAGGGAATGTGATATGACGCTCTTGAAGCTACTTCAGACCAACCCCTTTTAGATTTGCGCCAGGCGCAAGAGGCATTTATCCCGCCGGGAAAATAGTAACAGCGCCGGGATCCGCCCACAAAGTTACTTGCGCTTTGCGATTTGACACTTGCGTTTCAGATTGTTAAAATAGGGCCCTAACCATTTAGGCAAGTCTGATCACATCTCCCTATTTTTAACTCCGGTATATAGACCACTCATCAGTACTGTGAAACCAGCTGTTAAAGTCATCTGAGTGTGGCCTGAGGGTGCATCTGAACAACTTCAGGACTGTTTTGCATGCACTAACTGGTCCATATTCGAGGATGATAACATTGACACATACACCTCCTCAGTGTTATTTTATATATAAAAAAAAAAATTGCATGGATATTGTTACCACTACAAAACAAATCCGTATCTTTTCAAACAATAAACCATGGATGAATAAAGATGTTCGACTCCTGCTTAAGGCCCGTAACATGGCTTTCAGGTCCGGTGATTTACAACGGTACAATGCTGCCAGGTCGGAACTGAAAAGGGGCATCAGAAACGCCAAGGCAGCCTATCGGGAGAGGATTGAGGGGCACTTCAAAACTCAAACCCCCAACGTGCATGGCAAGGGATACGGAACATTACAAATCAGGGTAACAACACCAACTTATCGACTAATAACAGCTCTATTTGAGCTGAAGAGCTCAATCATTTCTTTAGCCGTTATGAGGTGGTGGAGGCATAGACTGCTAGGACATCAGCTCCAGTTACCAACAACCAGGCAGAGACTGTGCCAGGGAGCTAGCTGGGGTCTTTACAAACATCTTTAACATATCTATGTCACAATACTTTGTTCCCACCTGTCTAAAAACTTTCATTATTGTGCCACTACCTAAACGGACCGTAACAACGGACCTCAATGACTACAGACCTGTGGTATTGACACCTATTGTCATGAAGTGTTTGGAGAGACTGGTGCTGAAAAAACATCAAGGCTGCTCTACCAACCACTATGGACACTTATCAATATGCTTACAGAACCAACAGATCTACTACAATGCAAACCCCTCTGCCCTCCATGCTGTCCTGCAACATCTGGAACAACCTGGAACATATGCAAGGCTGTTATTCGTGGATTACAGTTCCGCATTCAATACCATACTCCCAAGCAGACTGTTCCACAAGATGACTAATCTAGGCCTTGATCATAACATCTGCCGGTGGATAAAAGACTTTTTAACAAACCGTCCACAGTCAGTCAAGATGGGCCCCCACCACTCCTCTTCCCTGTCCCTCAGTACAGATGTTCCACAAGGCTGTGTCTTGAGTCCCTTCCCGTATTCTCTATACACACATGACTGCACACCCACCCACCCACTGGCCAAATGCCGAGGTGTCCATGAGCAGGACACCTAACCCCAGCTGCTCCCGACGAGCTGGATGCCTTGTATGAATGGGTGAATGTGAGGCAAAATGTAAAGTGCTTTGGTGGCCATTGGGTCTGTGAAAGCACTATATAAATGCAGTCCATTTTACCATTTACATAGTTTAATATGAAAATCAATATACAATTTATTATTATTATTATACCTTTATTTAACCAGGAAATCCCATTGAGATTCAGAATCTCTTTTACAAGAGAGACCTGGCCAAGGTAGCAGCCAAAACACAACACATACATACATAATAAACACCATATTATACATAATAAAAGTTACATTTTCATGATAAAAGAAGTTAAGAACACAATTAAGTTAAGTTAAGAACATAATGATACTCAAGAAAAACAAGAACATGTCTCCATCACAACACTCTTTACAGTAGTTTTAAATTCATTAATGGACATAAGGGTTTCTAACTTTAGCTCTTTTTGTAGATTATTCCACCCCCAAGGTGCTAAATAAGAGAAAGCAGTTCTTCCCAATTCGGTTGCAACTCGTGGCACGTTAAAAAGCAACCACTTCGAGGAGCATAGCTGATAGGTACCGGAGCAGACAGAGAGGAGGTTACAGAGGTACAGTGGAAGTTTGCCAAGTATAGCTTTATAAATAAAGATATACCAGTGCTGTTGTCGACGAATTTTAAGTGATGTCCAACCAACTAGAATGCAGTGATGGGTGAGGGACTTTGTATTTGTTATGAATCGTAGTGATGCATGGTAAACTGAATCTACATGGCGCAAGACGGAAGATGCAGCATGCATGTACAATATATCTCCATAATGAATTACATGTCATGATCCTGGCTCTTTCTTTCTTTCTCTGGTCTTTCTCTGCCCCCTTCTGGCCACTATCTTACATTACATTACTTGCATCACTCATTCATTATCCCGGTCACCTCCAGCTGTGGCTCATCCTCTCATTACCTCCTCGTTACCTTCCCAACTGTTTCTCACTATCTCTGATTAGACTCTCTATTTCATGGCTTCTCTCTTATTGTTCTTTGTCAGATTATTGCTCTATGTTACGTACCTGTGCATATCGCTCCTGACCCTGTCGTGTCGTGTCCTGTCTGATCCAAGCTGTGCCGTTCTCTGTATTACCTCGACTCTACTCTGCTACCCTTCCAGCATCGTGAGTGGTTCAGGATTGGCGTTCCCGTGCCTCTACGGACCCAGTCTGTCTCGTCCTCTGAGTGACCGTCCGTGCTGATCCAGACGGCAGTTTTCTGTTCTGTTATTAAGAGACTTTCTGTTCCATTACCATTGAGATTCCTGTGTTGGATTTACTCGCCTTACGGCTCCTGTGTTACTCTTCTGAACATTAAATCACTCATTGACTGTCCTTTGCTTTTGGGTCCTCTTTCTTGTACGTGACAGAATAATCTGACCAGCAATGGACCCAGCGAGGGAGAATTCACTTCAGACCGCGCTCGAGCTCCAGGGAGCCATGCTGGGCCGACACGAGGATGAGCTGGCTGCAACGCACCATGCCATGGATTCTCTGGCGACTCGTGTCACCGACATTGTCCAGCAGCTCCAGCATCTCCGCACTGATCCTTCCTCTTCTCGAGGACGGGATACGCCTGAGCCTAGAGTGAACATCCCGCCGTGTTATTCCGGTGAGCCCAAGGAGTGCAGGGCCTTTTTGACTCAGTGTGAGGTTGTCTTTTCTCTGCAGACTTCCACTTACGCTACTGATCGTTCCCGCATTGCCTTTGTCGTCTCCTTGCTGACTGGCCGAGCGCGGGAGTGGGGAACCGCAATGTGGACTTCGGAGGCTGAATGTCTTCGCCGCTATTCCGCTTTCAAGGAGGAGATGTTGAGGGTGTTTGACCGCTCTGCATATGGGGCGGAGGCTTCTCGTCTCATGTCTACGCTGCGCCAAGGAAGAAGGTCAGCAGCAGATTTCTCGATTGAGTTTCGCACTCTATCTGCTTCTTGCGACTGGAACGAGCCAGCCCTAGTTGCCCGCTTCCTCGAGGGGCTCAATGCGGACATTAAGGACGAGATACTTGCCCGGGAGACACCGACTCGACTGGACCCCTTTATTGACTTGGCCATTCGGGTAGAGAGACGTTTTGAGATGCGCCGTCGCAGCCGGGGTCTGGAGAAGGCTCTACTCACTACTCCGGTTCCCTCATCGGCTCCATCTTCCGCATCCGACGCTGAGCCCATGCAGCTGGGAGGGTTACGGATCTCCGCAGCCGAGCGTCAACGTCGTATCATGGCTCGCCTCTGCATGTACTGTGCGTCTGCTTCTCACCGTGTCGCCTCGTGTCCAGTAAAAGCCAACGCTCACCAGTAGAGAGAGGGTTACTGGTGAGCGCGTCAGTCCTGGACCCTCCGACACGCACGCGCACTACTTTTCCCGCACTACTCCGCTGGCCTGGGAATTCCACCTCTTGTCAGGTTTTGATCGATTCTGGAGCCGAGGGAAATTTCGTGGATGAAGGTTGGGCTAGAAGACAGGGGATTACCCTCCTAGAACGTGATGACGTCACTTCCATCCACGCACTTGATGGTAGTATCCTCACTAGAGCCCGCTTTGCCACCGCCCCGGTGAGTCTCACCATCTCAGGCAATCATCGAGAGACAATTTCTTTTCTAGTTTTGCAATCTCCTTCTAGTCCAGTAATTTTAGGACACCCCTGGTTAGTCGAACATAATCCCCAGATTAACTGGGCCAGAGGTTCAATTTTGTCTTGGAATTTGTCGTGTCATGTTAAGTGTTTGGTGTCTGCCGTTCCTCCTGTCTCTTCTGTCTCTGTTTTTCAGGAGGAGCCGGGAGATTTGGCTGGAGTTCCCCGGGAGTACCATGATCTTCGAGCGGTCTTTAGTCGTTCCAGGGCCACCTCTCTTCCTCCTCACCGGCCGTATGATTGTGCCATCGATCTCTTGCCTGGCACCGCCCCTCCCCGTGGGAGGCTCTATTCGCTCTCCGCGCCCGAACGCGAAGCCCTCGAGAAGTATTTGTCTGACTCGCTCGAGGCGGGTACCATTGTTCCATCCTCCTCCCCTGCTGGTGCGGGTTTTTTCTTCGTTAAGAAGAAGGATGGTTCGCTGCGACCCTGCATAGATTATCGAGGTTTGAATGACATAACGGTCAAGAATCGTTATCCCTTGCCACTTATGTCTTCAGCTTTCGAGATCTTGCAGGGAGCTAAGATCTTTTCAAAGCTAGATCTTCGTAACGCTTACCACCTTGTCCGCATTAGGAGGGGAGATGAATGGAAGACCGCGTTTAATACGCCCCTTGGGCACTTCGAATATCGCGTTCTTCCTTTCGGATTGGTCAACGCTCCGGCCGTGTTCCAGGCGCTAATAAATGACGTGCTCAGAGACATGCTGAATACTTTCGTTTTCGTTTATCTTGACGATATTTTGATCTTCTCTCCCTCTCTCCAAGTCCACACTCAGCACGTGAGACAGGTCCTCCAGCGTCTTCTCGAGAACCGATTGTTTGTTAAGGCCGAGAAGTGCACGTTCCACGTTCAGTCCATCTCTTTTCTGGGGTCAATTATTTCCGCGGAGGGGGTAAGCATGGATTCCTCGAAGGTCCGTGCGGTCACGAATTGGCCCGTGCCGGAATCGCGTGTTGCTCTGCAACGGTTCTTAGGTTTTGCGAATTTTTATCGCCGCTTTATCCGCAACTTTAGCCAAATTGCCGCCCCGCTCTCAGCCCTCACGTCCGCCAGGGTTAAATTTTCCTGGACGCAGGAGGCTCAGACCGCTTTTGATCGTCTCAAGTCTCTTTTTTCCTCTGCTCCTATTTTGCGTACTCCTGATGTCTCTAGACAGTTCATTGTTGAGGTTGATGCCTCAGAGGTGGGCGTTGGGGCTATTCTCTCCCAGCGCTCATCTTCTGACGAGAAGGTTCATCCCTGCGCTTACTTTTCACATCGCCTTTCGCCCGCCGAACGTAATTATGATGTTGGTAACCGCGAGTTATTAGCCATTCGTCTAGCTCTCGGAGAGTGGCGCCACTGGCTAGAGGGTTCTGTGGTCCCGTTCGTGGTCTGGACAGATCACAGGAATCTTGAGTATATCCGCTCCGCTAAGAGACTATGCGCGCGCCAGGCTCGTTGGGCGCTATTCTTTACGCGCTTCAACTTCTCCATCTCCTATCGTCCCGGGTCCAAGAACCTCAAGCCAGACGCTCTCTCGCGACAGTTTACTTCCCCAGAGGTTATTCCCATTAAGGAGGAGATCCTCCCTAAGGGCGTGGTAGTGGGGGCAGCTGTCTGGGGAATTGAACGTTTGGTCAAGCGCTCTTTAGCCCACGCTATTACTCCTCGTCTTTGTCCCAGGGGTCTTCTGTTCGTTCCTCCGTCCGCTCGCCTCGCGGTTCTTCAATGGGGTCACTCATCCAAGTTATTTGCCCATCCCGGCGTTAGGGGCACCATCGCCGCCATCCGTCAAAGATTCTGGTGGCCCTCTCGTGAGCGCGACGTCCGTCGTTTTGTCGCTTCATGTACGGTATGCGCCCAGACTAAGTCGGGTAATTCGCCTCCGGCCGGGCTACTGCGTCCTCTCCCGTTACCGCCCCGTCCGTGGTCACACATTGCTTTGGATTTTATCACGGGTCTTCCCCCCTCCCAGGGGAACACCGTGATACTGACCGTCGTTGATCGCTTTTCTAAAACCGCTCGCTTTATCCCGTTACCCAAGCTCCCATCTGCTAGGGAGACGGCCCAGATTATCGTCGACCAGGTTTTTAAGATCCACGGTCTTCCCTCTGACGTCGTATCTGATAGGGGTCCCCAATTCTCTTCCTTGTTTTGGAAGGAATTTTGCCGTCTTATTGGTGCGTCGGCCAGTCTCTCCTCCGGATTTCACCCGCAAACTAACGGTCAAGCGGAACGTGCCAACCAGACCATCGGTCGCATCCTTCGTAGCCTCGCCTTTCGCAATCCGGTTTCGTGGTCCGAACAGCTTTCCTGGGCAGAGTACGCTCTCAATTCCGCTCCATCCTCTGCCACGGGTTTATCTCCGTTTCAATGCTGTCTCGGATACCAGCCTCCACTCTTTTCGTCTCAGGAGACTGAATCTCAGGTGCCGTCCGTTCAAGCCTTCATTCAACGTGCTAAGCGTACTTGGAGAGAGGTTAGGTCCGCTTTGGTTAAGTCTCGTTCTCGTACCCGGCGAGCCGCTAACAGACGTCGGGTCAAGAGTCCCCGTTATTCTGTGGGTCAGAGAGTTTGGTTATCCACCCTTAATCTGCCTCTCCAGTCCACGTCTCGCAAGCTGGCCCCCAAATTCATCGGGCCGTTCCGTATCCTTAAGATACTCAGCCCTGTCTCTGTCCGTCTCAAATTGTCTACTAATCTTCGGCGCGTCCACCCGGTCTTTCACGTGTCATGTATTAAACCCGTCATCCGTGCCCCCCCTCGGCCTGTCACTCCTCCTGTCCGCGTCGAGGGCGCTCCCGTCTATAGGGTTCGCAGACTTCTCGATGTTCGCCCCCGGGGTCGTGGTCATCAATTTCTGGTCGATTGGGAGGGATACGGTCCGGAGGAGAGATGTTGGATTCCATCCCGGGACGTCCTGGACCGCTCGCTGATTGATGACTTCTATCGCTCACGCCAGTCCTCCTCTGTTGCGCCAGGAGGCGCTCCTTGAGGGGAGGGTACTGTCATGATCCTGGCTCTTTCTTTCTTTCTCTGGTCTTTCTCTGCCCCCTTCTGGCCACTATCTTACATTACATTACTTGCATCACTCATTCATTATCCCGGTCACCTCCAGCTGTGGCTCATCCTCTCATTACCTCCTCGTTACCTTCCCAACTGTTTCTCACTATCTCTGATTAGACTCTCTATTTCATGGCTTCTCTCTTATTGTTCTTTGTCAGATTATTGCTCTATGTTACGTACCTGTGCATATCGCTCCTGACCCTGTCGTGTCGTGTCCTGTCTGATCCAAGCTGTGCCGTTCTCTGTATTACCTCGACTCTACTCTGCTACCCTTCCAGCATCGTGAGTGGTTCAGGATTGGCGTTCCCGTGCCTCTACGGACCCAGTCTGTCTCGTCCTCTGAGTGACCGTCCGTGCTGATCCAGACGGCAGTTTTCTGTTCTGTTATTAAGAGACTTTCTGTTCCATTACCATTGAGATTCCTGTGTTGGATTTACTCGCCTTACGGCTCCTGTGTTACTCTTCTGAACATTAAATCACTCATTGACTGTCCTTTGCTTTTGGGTCCTCTTTCTTGTACGTGACATTACAGACAGAAAAGTAGCTTCCACAAGTTTCTTCTTAGCACTAAAAGTAAAACAAGATTTGTTTCTAAAATAGAAGCCAAGCTTGACTTTAAGTTTCTTGACTAAAACAGAAATATGTTCATTAAAGGAAAGCTTTTCATCTATCCATATCCCCAAGTATTTGTATGAAGACACTTTCTCAATTGATTTCCCATCTAAGGACAAGAGGCCACAGTTGTCAGGTAGTTGTGTTCGAGCTTTTGAGAAGACCATAAACTTTGTCTTCTGTGTATTTAAAACCAGTTTTAGACTCAATAATGTGCTTTGCAATGCCTGAAATGCAGTCTGAAGTTCCTGCACTGCTGCTAAAATGGTGGAAGCCTGAGTGTAAACCACTGTATCATCAGCGTACAAATGTAATTTGGCTTGAACATCTCTATCCAAGTCATTTATAAAAATTGAAAACAGAATGGGCCCTAAGATTGATTCTTGAGGGACACCTTTGGTTATCTCAAGAAAATCTGATTTATAACCTTCAGCGTAAACACATTGAGTACGATCAACAAAGTAATTTTGGAACCATGCAACAGCCTTCTCACTTAAACCAATTGACCGTAATTTTGTCAATAACAATCCATGATCAACTGAATCAAATGCCAAATCACTTTCGTTACCTCAGTAGGCTATTTCGTTACCTCAGTAGGCTATCTGCGCGTGCGCGAGCGATCGGTTGTTTGTGTTTGTAGCTCCGGAGAATTTCTTCACAAATCCTTGATTTTCTTCTTTACCACTTATTTATAAACAAGCACTTTCTATTTTTATATTATGTGAACTTATCCTCGATAGTATTCCTTATAAAAAACAATTGGATTGCTTTGATATCGCTACTTATATCCAACCTCCCTAAATCCTGGCTACTAGCCTTAGCCCGCTAGCATTCCACGCGTGCCCTCTCGCCTATTGATCGTCTCATTTTACACCCGTTTCACTGAATCCTGGTTATTTCCGACATTTCAATCCTAAATTAGTAGTGATAGTTGTAGTATCACTACTAATTTACTGATCATCCGTTATAATGGCGAACATATCAGATGCGTGTCTAACATTACCTTTGAGTGCAGATGAAGACACATTCGAGCTCTTCACGGTGAAGCAGGAGCTGGAATACGTCGAGAAACAGATCCGCGGTCTGCTGGTGAAGCAAGCCGAGCTGCTGGATCGGCGCTCAACGCTTGAAGCATCACGCGCCGACGCTAACAAATCAAATCACTCTTTAACTCCGAGTTCATCTACGCCGTACGTTACTCTGCCGAGGAAGATGCGATCATCTAAGGCTTCATTCACTCCGGCACCGAAACAACATGGACCATGGATCACACAGCGGAAGACTCGAGCCAGAGCTGCCTCTCCGCCCCTCCCGGTCTTCGAGATCTCCACCCGGAACCGCTTCTCCCCTCTTCGCGAGCCGGAACGCAATGACGCCGTGATCATCGGCACATCCATAGTCCGCCATGTCCGCGCTAATTCGGATAAAGGTAAAGTGCGCACTCACTGCTTTCCTGGTGCTCGTGTTCTTGATGTTGCTGCACAGGTTCCCGAGATCCTGAACGGGGACGAGCGCGTCGGAGCTGTTGTGCTGCACGCGGGAGCGAAAGACATTAGGCTGCGGCAGACGGAGGTTCTGAAGAAGGACTACAGGAGCCTGATCGAGACGGTACGCAGCACAGCGCCTAAAGCAGCGATCATCGTGTCTGGACCGCTTCCCACGTACAGACAAGGACAGGAAAGGTTCAGTAGACTTTTTGCATAAATGCATGGTTAATGTCATTGTGTAATGAACAGGGGCTGCACTTTGTAAATAACTGGCATCTGTTTTGGGAAAGACCGAGGCTGTACAGCACAGATGGTCTCCATCCCAGCCGAATCGGAGCGGCTGTGCTGTCGGACAACATTTCCAAGACATTACGCACCAGATGACTAATGAGTCAAAGTCCAAATTACAGCCTTTGCGGTCCAAACTTAACTAATAAGCATAGTGTGGAACATTATATAGAAACTGTGTCTATTCCTCGTTTAGTGAAGCCAAACAATAAATCTAGTGTAGGATCTAGCAAAAATCTTATTGTAATTAAACCAGAAAATCTAAATATCAGTCAACAAAAACAATTTCTAAAGCTAGGTCTCCTAAACATTAGATCGCTCACACCTAAGGCGGTTATCGTAAATGAAATGGTCACAGACAATAACTTCGATGTTCTGTGCCTTACTGAAACCTGGCTTAAACCAAATGAGTATTTCGGTCTAAACGAATCTACTCCGCCAGGATACTGTTATAAACATGAGCCTCGTCTGATCGGTCGTGGCGGCGGTGTTGCAACAATCTATAAAGATATTTTTAATATTACTCAGAAAACAGGTCACAGGTTTAATTCATTTGAAGTACTTGTGCTAAATGTTACGCTCTTAGATATAAGAAGGAAATCTATATTATCTCTAGCCCTGGCTACTGTATATAGACCTCCAGGGCCATATGCTGAATTCCTAAAAGAGTTTGCAGACTTTCTCTCGGATCTATTGGTAAATGTCGATAAAGCAATAATTGCTGGAGATTTTAACATACACGTAGATAATACAAATGATGCTTTAGGGGCTGCGTTTACAGATTTATTAAACTCCTTTGGGGTCAAACAAAACGTCAGTGGTCCCACTCATCGTCTAAATCATACACTAGATTTAATTATATCATATGGAACCGATCCAACTGATATAGATATTATACCGCAAAGCGATGATGTCACTGATCATTACATGGTGACTTGCATAATACGTACTGCTGAAATATGTCATGTTGCGCCACGTTATAGACCAGGCAGAACAATCCTTCCAACCACTATAGATGGATTTTCAAATAGCTTACCTGATCTATCTAAGCTGCTAAGTGAACCCAAACAAACAGATGAATTAGAGGAAATGACTAGCAGTTTAAGCACCATTCTTACTAGTACATTAGATATTGTTGCGCCAATTAGATTAAAAAAGGTTAGAGAGAAAATTAAAGCACCATGGTACAACAGTGCTACACATGCTATCAAGAGAGAAACTCGCAACTTAGAGCGTAAATGGAAACAAACTAATTTAGAGGTCTTTAGAATCGCGTGGAAAGACAGTATGTCACGTTATAAAAAGACACTAAAAACAGCCAGGGCTGAGCATCTCCGCAAACTAATCGAAAATAACCAAAATAATCCAAGGTTTTTATTTAACACCGTGGCTAGACTAACAAATAAACAGACATCACCAGAGCAAAATATACCTTTACAGTTTAGTAGTAATGATTTTATGAATTACTTCAATGCGAAAATAGAAAGCATCCGAAACAAAATTATAAATGTACAATCCGCTATGGTGTCTTATGATTCAGCTTCAATTATGGACCCTCTAGAACAACTAAACCGCTTTACAACGATAGGACAGGAGGAGCTAAATAAACTTATCATTGCATCTAAACCAACAACTTGTTTATTAGATCCAATACCCACTAAACTACTGAAAGAACTATTACCTGTAGTGGAAGAGCCTCTCCTCAATATTATTAACTCGTCTTTATCTTTAGGTCATGTCCCAAAAATATACAAGCTGGCTGTAATAAAACCGCTCATTAAGAAACCGCAATTAGATCCAAATAACTTGGCAAATTACAGACCCATTTCAAATCTTCCATTTATGTCCAAAATACTTGAAAAAGTAGTGTCCGCTCAATTGTGCTCTTTTTTGCAAGAAAATGATATCTATGAAAAATTCCAGTCAGGATTCAGACCGCATCATAGTACAGAAACTGCGCTAGTTAAAATTACAAATGATTTACTTTTAGCTTCTGACCAAGGCTGTATCTCAATACTAGTCCTACTTGATCTTAGCGCTGCGTTCGACAGATCATATAATACTCTTGGATCGACTACAAAACTTCACCGGTGTCCAGGGACAGGCATTAAGCTGGTTTAGATCGTACTTATCGGACCGTTCTCATTTTGTCTGTTTAAATGGGAAAAAATCAAAGATAACGTCAGTAGACTATGGAGTACCGCAAGGATCAGTTTTAGGCCCTCTGCTATTCTCAATATATATGCTGCCACTTGGTAATATTATAAGAAAACATGGAATTAATTTCCACTGTTACGCTGACGACACTCAATTATATATTTCATCACGGCCAGATGAAAACACTAACTCATCTAAAATGACAGAGTGTCTCAAAGATATAAAATGCTGGATGACGCGTAATTTCCTGCTATTAAATTCAGATAAAACGGAGGTATTACTTATTGGTCCAAAAAACTACTCACAAAACCTCTCACAATACAACTTTAATATAGACGGATGTCCTGTTACTTTATCCACAACAGTAAAAGACCTGGGTGTTATACTAGACCGCAACTTGTCGTTCGAAAATCATATTTCATATGTTACAAGAACAGCCTTTTTCCACCTTAGAAACATTGCTAAGCTACGTAACATGCTATCTATTTCTGATGCAGAAAAATTAGTTCACGCATTCATGACCTCGAGACTAGATTACTGTAATGCTTTATTAGCTGGTTGTCCTGCATCCTCAATAAACAAGCTACAGTTAGTACAAAATGCAGCTGCTAGAGTTCTTACTAGGTCAAGAAAATATGATCATATAACACCGATTTTATCATCTCTACACTGGTTACCTATTAAGTTCCGCATCAACTACAAAATACTACTACTGACCTATAAAGCCCTAAATGGTTTAGCACCTATGTACTTAACGGACCTTCTTTCGCCCTACAATCCACTTCAATCCTTAAGATCACTAAATTCAAGGCTTCTGGTCATTCCTAGGATATCGAAGTCCAGTAAAGGAGGGAGGGCGTTCTCGCATTTAGCTCCAAAACTCTGGAATAGCCTTCCCGATACGGTCCGAGCCTCTGACTCGCTGACACAGTTCAAAACTAGATTAAAGACGCATCTCTTTAGTCAAGCATTCACATAATGCTTACCTTCTAGTCCTCTGTTATGCCATACGGAACCGTTTGCCACTGAAACTGCTTAACGCACCAGTGGGGCTCGACAGCCTTTTAGACAAACGGGTCGGCGCGTATGGTTGGGTTGCGGAGAGTTCGGGTTACGGAGAGTTTGTGAGTTATAACGGAAATTATTATGAACATCAGCTATGCTAATTATTTCCCATCTGCCTTTCTGCTGTTATCTCGGGACGCTTGTCCCGAGAAAAATGGCGTTCGTCAGGTCCAGTTTTGTGTCCAGCCTCTCACGGGGATTTCGGATGCCCCAACGCCTGTGATGAGACGACTCAACGCCTGTGATGAGACGACTCAACGCCTGCGATATGTTATGGCGCCGTTTGATTCATAAACAATATTTATATTTAATATTTATATTTAAACAATATGAATGTAAGCCAGAGGAGAACTGGCCCCCGACTGAGCCTGGGTTCTCCCAAGGTTTTTTCTCCATCCAATCTGATGGAGTTTTGGTTCCTTGCCACTGTCGCCTTGCTTTTGGCTTGCTTTGAGCTTGCTCAGTTGGGGTTATTTATTTAGTGTTTAGCAATGTTGTTGATCTGTGTTGTGCTACTTACATGTTATCACTGTGAAGCTGCTTTGATACAATCTGTATTGTGAAAAGCGCTATATAAATAAATGTGACTTGACTTGACTTGACTATGGCCACTTCTGAACCCTGACTGAAAATTTTTTAAAATGTTTTGGTCAGCTAAATAGTGTTTTAACTGTACATTCACAAATGATTCCAAGATCTTTGACAGAGCAGAGAGTTTTGATATTGGACGGTAATTATTCAGTTCTGATGGGTCTCCACCTTTATGTAAAGGGAGGACATAGGCTGCTTTCCAACTTTTGGGAATAGAGTTGGAAAGAAGACTCAGATTAAAAATATGCGCTATAGGCTCAGCAATAATATCAGCTGCTACTTTTAACAGAAAGGGATCCAAATTATCTGGACCTGCTGACTTTTTGTGATCAAGATCTCCGAGGGCTTTATAAACTTCTGATACTGAAATTGGTTTAAAATTAAAAAATTCCCGATTTACATTTTCAGATGCTGACATGGCAGGGCATGGGACAGATTTATTTACGGTTTGATCAAATAAGAATCCAGCTTGAATAAAGTGTTTATTAAACTGATTGACTATGGCTGCTTTGTCTTTTATTTCCTCTGGACCACTGAGAATCTGTTCAGGGAAGTTTGAGGTCACACATGTACCCGACAACGATTTAACTGTTTTCCAAAACTTTAAAGGGTTGTTTAAGTTTTCTGTGATTGATTTCAGATAAAAGTCAGATTTAGACTTTCTAATCATCAAAGTACACTTGTTTCTTACAGTTCTAAATGCAGTCCAATCAGCAGAAGAGTTGGAGAATCTAGCTTGTGCCCACATTTTATTTCTCAAACAGATTAACTCTGATAGGCTGTCTGAGAACCAATGGTTGTCCTTACCACTGATCCTAAACTTTTTGATTGGTGCATATTTATTTACAATGGAAATGAAAATTGAATGAAAAAAATCCCATGCCATTTCAGCATCTGAAAACAAAGACACCCTGTTAAGATCACTGTGATACAGATCATGCAGAAAAGCCTGTTGTTCAAAGTTTTTAAAATGTCTTTTTAGGATGATGCGTGGTTTTGGTTTGGTTTTGATTTTTGTATTTCTTACACAAGCGACTGCACAATGGTCACTGACGTCATTACAAAATACGGCAGTTGAGGTATATGTAGTGTGGAACAAGGCTTCTAACGTTTAAATGTATAAAACCAAGGCCATGTCTGCTTTTGAATTCTGAAGGAGTGGCCAAGGATTGTAAAGTGTTAGGAAGATCAGGAACAGGACCAGGATTGGGGTGAACATTACCAGATAACATCAATAAAAGCATAATCATACAACGTAGTTTTTGTTTGGCTGGGTGATGTTTGTCACCTCTTTCCTCTATGAACTGAGAAAAAGAGTAATCTTTTTTTTTTAAGTAATCTTTGTATATTGTAAACAATACAATATACAATTTTCAAAAGTCTTGTGAAGAAATAATTAGTTTGGGTTTTATGACCTTATTTCAGTGACATTTAGTTTTTTTTGTTTTTTTTTTCACAAACCACGCATTTAAACGTCATTATCTCAAAACTGAAAACTTTTACATACATCCTGCTGACATATTACTGTTGCAGAGTTTGTGCTGAATACAGTGTAATCAGACTTTAGCTATGAAAATGTCACAATAATATATATAATATTAACAATACATATAATAATATCAGAAAAAAGCACAAATGTCAGAGCATGTCAGAACACCTCCAGGACCCAGAAAACACCTCAGACCCCAGAGGTTTAAAAAATGTCACAGAATTCAAATATCTCGATTCGGAGTGACGGCGCTCCCTCCTTGACGCCCAAGCCTGAGTCAACACAGCATGGCTCAAATGGTGACAAGTCACGGGCATTCTCTGCGACCGCTGAATGCCCATACCACTCAAGGGTCCTCCTTGTTATGGAGATGAAGATGCTCCGCTGGTCCCTGTGTCATGAACGAAAATGTCCGAAGGCGCATGGGTGTGGCACCCATAGTTGATAAGATGCGTGAAGCCTGACCCCGCTGGTATGGCCACGTAATAGTGGCAACGCATTATTAACGGCCTTAACGCAAACCCATTTTAACGTGATTCATTTTTTTATCGCAAGATTAACAGTCTTTTTGGCCTAGCAAACTTTGTTGTTTTTTTCACATGCTTTTGCAAGAGGACGTTTTGTTACTTCATCGACCAAAATAGTTAAACTTTTGCCGCTGTGACGATTACCAGCGTGGCCAATAAAAACTTTTTGGCATCCAAAAAGTTTTGAAAACTGGCATAGCACCGTGTATTCTGCGTCCTGTTTTAGCTCTGGATCTAGCTAGACCGGAAACACTTGTTGTAGCGTTAACCTACTATTTGGCCATCTCACATTTTGAGTGGATGACGAGCGTGAGAAGCCGAAATGGATGCCAATGAGATTCTGAATTGAAAGTTTACTTTTAAAAAGTTGACAAATGATCCCATTGACAAGACCAAAGTTATCTTTGTCATTGTGAACTGAGCTATCATCGCAACACATCCAGTCTGAAATACCACTTGATGACCAAGCACACACACATCTTATGCGAATTCTCTGCCCCTCGTCAATATCAGGACCTTGTCAGTATTTCTTTCACTCTTTTATTGATGGACAGTGTTGTTACATTGTGTGAGAGACTATTTGCTCCAAGTGAAAATGTTTTAGTGTGAAATTGAAAGTGAAGAAGTATTGTCAATGTTGTTTTCAATAAAAAAAATAAAACATTTACACAAAGCAAGCCGATCCACTTTTTCATGTTGATAAGAAAATTAAAATGAGAAAAAATAATGGGACAAAAAGAAATCAGGAGACATTTAGAATAGATAAAATGTGTGATTAATTGTGATTAATCGTGAGTTAACTATGACATTAATGTGATTACATTTTTAATCGTTTGACAGCACTAATTATGTTATATATATATATATATATATATATATATAATGGGACAAAAAGAAATCAGGAGACATTTAGAATAGATAATATGCGATTAATTGTGATTAATCATGAGTTAGCTATGACATTAATGTGATTAATCGTGATTACATTTTTTAATCATTTGATAGCACTAATAATGTTATATATATATATATATATATATATATATATACTGTATATATATAATGTTTATGATTTAATATTTAAAGTTATGAAAAACATCTGCTAAATGAAAAGCAACACTGAATATAAGTGACACGTAAAAATTATAAAACCGAGAAATAGCTATGAAGTAAAGAGAAATACCACAATAGTATCCATAACAATCATTATCCACACAAGCCCTCTTTCACTTCACATCACTTTTTTTATTCCTCTCTTATATTTACTCTCTTGTGAACTCATTACTCTCTGTTAAAGGAAGTTTTTTTTTTCTTTCTGACAGCTGTGTCCTCTGGACCCTGTGTGTCCCTTGTTGCTGTCCCAGAGCCAGACAGAACAGATAATTTGAGAGAACTTCTGGATTCGCACGCATGAAGAGACAGACCCAGTTCAACCAAAGATAATCAATCCCCACCTCCAGTAAAGCAGTCTTTAATACTGTAAATCCTAAGGAGCTACCTACACAGCATCAATGACATACTGTACTCACAATGAAGGTCGTCTCAAATTTTAAGTAGCAAACTATTATAGCTCCTAAGATAATTTGAAGTTGCAGTACATGTACTGTATCTTTCAGAGAAGGTAGTCCCATAATGTGTAAAGAAAAGAGAAAATTCTGCCTAAGCTGTGTGCTTTAAATCGACATGTTAGCTTAGCCTGCTAATGTCAGAAACTTCTCTGAGGGTCTGTTTTGTGGAGTCATGTGTCATATAATCAAAATGTTGTTTGCTATATCCGTAGTCCTGTCCGCATTGGATTACGGGCAAATATACTGTCAGTGAGTGTATATTGCTTTTTACAAAAACAGTCATATTCTCATTCTGGTTCTCTGTCTTAGCGTGAAACGTGAAATGATGGAAAAGTTTTTCCTTTGCATTTTTTTTTTTTGCGTGCGCATTCACATAAACCAAAAACACAGTAATGCCTGGATAGTAGCTGTCAATGTCACTTTGCAAAGAAACAAATGCTCCTGAACACATAATACGCATGCGCATGATGTCTATAAGGGTATAATTTTCAAAAACTCGCACTTTGAAACCTATTTTTAAAAGTTTCGGGCCCCCAAAACCCCATTGTAAATGAATAGCCAAAACAGACAAAAAGTTTTCCATTTTTTGTTGAAAACAGTATTGTGTAAACGCCCTTTAGGTTTTTTGAAAACATCCATACGGTATTCAGTTACTTACAGACACAGCATTATGGTTTACTTGTGCTTTGCAATATAGCTGGTTTATCAAGTTTCCTTGTGAAATATTCATTTAGACCGTGCCTTAAACAATCTGGTCATGGTCTATGGTGCAATGATGTCAAAGTATTCATTGATGTCTTTCTCTATGCATTCATATGGAAATTTGCTTTTAAAGTCACAAATCCCACAGCATCCAAACAAGCATGGTTAAACAAATGTGTTTTCTTTTTTATATACTGAGTAGGACATGTTAAGCTAGGAAACTTGCAGGATGTTTCAATGGTTTAAAGTCCCACAACAGAGGAGGATTTTAGACACATCAAACTGCAGGTTTTAAGATGTTTTTGACCGCTGCCTTTATGAGGACCTTGAGGCAGTGAAACAAATCCTGGCAGGTTTTCTAACACTGCTGTGTGTGTCTGGATCAGGCGCTGGACACTGACCTTGTGATGGGAAGTTCATGGAGAGACCACATATATATCTAAGCTTGTCACGTTGAATGCCCAAATGATTAAAACATGGCAACCTGTGCAAATAGAGCCCACTGCCAATTCCAATAAATAAATGTTACTTAATCACAATATGGATATGGTAAAAGAGGATTCATTTGATATGAATCCCTGTGCCATTTGTGGAATACATGTTTGCCCAAAGCAATCTGAAGTTGCCATGGTTACACTCATTTTTCAGCAGCACTGGTGTCTACACCTGATATAAAGAAATAATGAATCAACATCTTTATTGGCCGTTTAATTGATGTTCACGTGACCTTGATAATTTTACTGTGTAATGAGTACACAGGCATCCTGTTATGGTTCAGTGAGTTCTGATAAACGCTCAGTCTTGTGTGAATTCTAGTGTTCCTGTGTTTTAGCTCTTAGCAACCGTGGCGTTGTTTGCTAAGTCAAGCATCACTATTATTATTGCTCATAGTTTATTATTATAGCTCATAGAGATTTGAACAAAGCCTCAACCTTAAGTACAGAACTTTAGCATTTGATTCTTGCCTCATTGTATAGAGACCTGAATGTTACCTAAGATCTTGTAATAAGGTAAAAGGTTCAAAATGTTTCCAGATTTTAAAACAGTAGTCATTATACACTTTCCGACACATTCTCTACATCATTCTCTATAGCACAGCTATTTTTTTTTCTCTCTTGAGAAACCGCGTAGAAATCGTTGCTACTCGTATGGTCATTGTGTGAGAGGAATGACGAGTTGAGCCGAGTAATTGCAAGCACTTCCCATCCCCCGATATTTTTCAAAAAATGTTAAGAAATCAGGAGAAATTTTTATTTTTTAAAAATGTGTGGAGTCGGGCCGATTTTGACCTGTGTATAGGTTATCCTCTACTGCCAAATCATACACAACCACGTCATATAAACTAGATCTACAAATATTATTATAGACCAGTGGCTGCAACCTTCCCGTGTGCGCATACACTGACACACAAACAAATACACTCTCTAGTTGTTTTTGTTGAAAGGAATGGCTGTCATTCTCTACTCACCCCTCCTTGAACTGCCACCTTAACGTGGTGGAGGGGTTTGAGTACCCGAATGACCCTAGGAGCTATGTTGTCTGGGGCTATATGCCCCTGGTAGGGTCTCCCAAGGCAAACAGGTTCTAGGTGACGGGTCAGACCAATAGCGGTTCAAAAAACCCCTTATGACAGAAATAAATACAAGGACCGTGACGTCGCCCGGTATGGCGCAGCCGGGGCCCCACCCTGGAGCCAGGCCCGGGGTTGGGGCTCGTATGCGAGCGCCTGGTGGCCGGGCCTCTCCCCACGGGGTCCGGCCGGGCTCAGCCCGAAGGAGCGACGTGGGACCGCCTTCCCGTGGGCTCACCACCTGCAGGAGGAGCCGTAAGGGGCCGCTGCAGAAAGGATCGGGCAGCAGTCGAAGGCAGGGGCCTCGGCGACCCGATCCCTGGACACGGAAACTAGCCTTAGGGACTTGGAATGTCACCTCGCTGGCGGTGAAGGAGCCTGAGATTGTGTGTGAGGTTGAGAGGTTCCGACTAGAGATTGTCGGGATCACCTCTACGCATGGCTTGGGCTCTGGAACCACACTCCTTGAGAGAGGATGGACTCTTCACCACTCTGGAGTTGCCCATGGTGAGAGGCGACGGGCTGGTGTGGGTTTGCTTATAGCCCCCCAGCTCAGCCGCCATGTGTTGGAGTTTACCCCGGTGAACGAGAGGGTCGTTTCCCTGCACCTACGGGTCGGTGATAGGTCTCTCACTGTTGTGTGTGCCTACGGGCCAAACGGCAGTGCAGAGTACCCGGCCTTCTTGGAGTCTCTGGGAGGAGTGCTGGAAAGTGCTCCGACTGGGGACTCTGTCGTTCTACTGGGGGACTTCAATGCTCACGTGGGCAACGACAGTGACACCTGGAGGGGCGTGATTGGGAGAAACGGCCCCCCCGACCTCTACCCGAGTGGTGTTCAGTTATTGGACTTCTGTTCTAGTTACAGTTTGTCCATAATGAACACCATGTTCAAGCATAAGGGTGTCCATGTGCATGTGGCACCAGGACACCCTAGGTCATAGGTCGATGATCGACTTTGTGGTCGTTTTGTCTGACCTGTGGTCGTATGTCTTGGACACTCGGGTGAAGAGAGGGGTGGAGCTGTCAACTGATCACCACCTGGTGGTGAGTTGGATCCGATGGCAGGGGATGAGGCTGGACAGACTCGGCAGACCCAAGCGTACTGTAAGGATTTGCTGGGAACGTTTGGCCGAATCTCCTGTCAGAGAGATCTTCAACTCTCACCTCCGGCAGAGCTACAACCAGATTCCGAGGGAGGCTGGAGATATTGAGTCTGAGTGGACCATGTTCTCCACCTCCATTGCCGAAGCGGCTGCTCGGAGCTGTGGCCGTAAGGTCTCCGGTGCCTGTCGAGGCGGCAATCCCCAAACCCGGTGGTGGACACCGGAAGTAAAGGATGCCGTCAAGATGAAGAAGGAGTCCCAATAGTTCCACTTTAGCACAATACTTGTATAAGTATAAGTATATCTTTAGTTATCTAAATTCAGTACTGTGTCCACATAACTAGAGTATATTAAAGGAGTAGTTCACTTTAAAATGAAAATTATGCCATGATTTACCCACCCTGGGTTTACTCACCCAATGGGTGGGCCAGCCGTTTTACCCGGGGCGCCCCCAGAGGACAGGATGTCAAGTGCAGCCTCGGAGGGTGATCAGGCCTCTGTAGATGATGACTCGACTGGGAGCATAACGTTGCCCGAGCTGGATCAAAAATTGTCAGCTATGCTGAAACGGGCCACCGAGGTTGTTGGGCTCGAGTGGAACACTCCACCGTGTCCTGCTCAGTCTTGGTTGGATGATTGGTATCTCGAGGCGGGCCGTGCTGGTTTTCAGCTCGCCGCCCCAGTACCCTTCTTTCCAGAAGTGCATGTAGAGCTTACTAGGTGGATTAGGGCTGTCGCAGTTATGGAATTTCCCTTGGGGTAATGTTGAGTGGCTCAATAGCGCGATATGCAGTATAACTGCCATATTTATTTATTTAATTAATTGGTATGTATTTGTTGCTATATAAATAAAGTTTACAATGTGGGCAGCATGGACAAAAACGAGGACATTTTCAGTAACCAATGTAACCGAAACTAAACAGCATATATACGCATTGAAAGGCTTTCACTCAGCGCGCACATTGTTACGATAATGGACTTTGAGTGAGTCATTAAACCATTCATTCAACGAACACATTCAAAAAAGCTGATTCGTTAAATGAGATGTAATGAAACAAGGAGTCAATTATTTTTAACTTTGAGTTCCACTTTTCAAGGCTCACCAACTGTGGATGGCACCTTTTACTGACGAAAACTGCCTGAGTGGCCCCTTTTATTTTAACCTTAATTATCAAAAGAGCAAATAGCTCCGTCCCTGGGTCCCAAGAGGGCAAGGCTGGTGGTTTGCAACCCTGTGGGACAGTCTTGCACACCTTAGGCCCCAGCCGGCAGCATGGTTAAGGACCTAGTCATGCCTACTCACACATCCCCTGTTGCCCCATGGAGACGGGTAAGTGTTCCACTGCAGATCAGTCTCTGCTTCAGGCCGCCCCTGGGCCTTCCGCGCCGGGTCCTTGTCCTCCACCTCGCTGCCCCACCCCGGGAACGTCTGTAGTGCCTCTGGTCCCCCTGGCCTGTTTCTTCGAAGCCTGGAAAGTGCTTCCCAACTGGTCCATCAGGCTCATCTATACTATTCAGTTCCACCGGCATCCGCCCAAGTACAGCGGCGTTCGCCACACTTCGGTGTCAAACGAATGTGCTCCTGTGATGTGCGCGGAAGTCGTTGTCCTGCTGGTGAGGGACATGATAGTGCCAGTAGCCGATATGAAAACCGGCTTCTACAGCCCATACTCCATTGTACCCAAGAAAGGTGATGGGTTACGGCCAATCTTGGACCTGTGTGTTTTGAACCTGGCCCTCCACAAGCTCCCGTTCAGGATGCTAAGGCAGAAGCACATTTTCCAATGAAGCTGTCCCCAAGATTGGTTTTCAGTGATTGACCTGAAGGACGCGCACTTTTATGTTTCTGTCCTGCCGCAACACAGACCATTCCAGCGTTTTGCATTCGAGGGTTGGGCGTATCAGTACAAAGTCCTACCCTTCAGCTGGCCCTGTTGCCTTGCGTCTTTACGAAGGTCGCAGAGGCAGCCATCACTCCCATGAATCGTGCCTGGTATTTGGACCAGCAAACTCTCACATTGTCCTGAAACCCTGGCCTGGATATGTGCCCAAGGTTCCTATCACTCCCTTTCGGGACCAGGTGGTGGACCTGAAAGAGCTGCCCCCGGAGCAGAAAAGACCCATCCTGACTTTTCTCTGTCCCGTCCGCGTTCTGAACAGAATGCAAAGTCTCAGGACCTCCGATCAGCTCTTCATCTGTTACGGAGGTCAGTAGAAAGAGAAGGGAGGTCACCAAGCAAAGGTTGGCCCACTGGATAGTGGACACCTAATACATTTGCTAGATTCTATATCCTACAAGTTGAGCCAGTTGCTTATCGTGTGCTCTCTTCAAATAGAAGCCAGTTTACACCGTGAGGCCGCTCGAAGTGTCGGCTTGCTGTGCCTTTCCCTTTCTATGGACTGGATACGTGCACCATTTCTGCTCCAGTTGAGTTCCCCTTAACCGAACCCCATTGAGTTCCTCACCCATTCACCCCTTTGGCATTGGATGTGGCAGAGCGTCTGGTGTTAGGCCTACCACTCGCAAGTGTCACGGGTGACAAAATCGCTTGGCGATCGGAACTCTCCTCAGAGTCGCAAGTTCCCTAGGGGAACGGATTGTGTGCAACACACCACTGCGGTTCCGGGCGTGATGGAATCATGCCCGCATTGATTAGGGTTAATGCACTCCAGGTGCGAGAGAGAGAGGAGCGGCACTCACACAGGTTTCCTGTTTGACGAGTCAAGATAAAGGAGACAGACAGAAGGGAGAAAGAGAGGCTCAGGCAGGGGAACCACAGACGGGGAAGACACAGATGGAGGAGGCTCAGATGGAGGAAGCTCAGATGGAGGACCCACTGACAAGGAAGGGACAGGGGAAAGGGAGAGACGCCCATTTAAGCTTGCTGGATAAGAGTGATTGTTTGTAGGAAGCCTGCTGGTCTGAGCTATCGACTGGATATGTGCTGGGAAAGGAAAGAGCAAAGATAAGTGAACTGATTTTAACTTATGAACATTTAAACCGCTTGAAGAGGATACAGTGAGTGTGGATCTGACTGTTGGAGGAGCTATGTGTTTCAGAGTGTATGGAGGAGGAATTGAAAGTGAAACCCCATGTAAAGTAGGGCTGGACGATTAATTGCATTTGCGATAAAATCGCGATATGATGAAACGCAATTTTGTAATCGCAAGAGCTGCGATTACATTGGTCACGTGACACGCGAGAGAAAAGCAGTCTGCAAGATAAAGCATCAACTTGCCACGCTACGCGGTCTGGCGTTCAGAAAAGAACAGTTTAGTCTATTTTTAAGTGATATTGTGTTATTTATTCTCTCCTCCACAATCCTGGATCAGAGAATTTCAGAATTGAGTCTGAACTTAGAATCTGCTTGCTTCTATTTTCTCGCTCTCTCTCTTCCTCACTCACACACACACGACACCGCTCGAACCTTCCAAAACATAGTAACGTTATTTCATAAAGTTCGGGATTGAACCGAATTACAAGGACATTCGCGGGCTTCATTGAACAGGTTTTGCCGCTTTGCTTGATGTTATAACGTTACACTTGCAGTGCGCGTTCTCTCCCGTGGGAATTTTCTTTACAAATGCTTCACAGAGGCATTATTTATGTCTTTTGGAATGCAGTCGGCTTATATATTAAAACCATTAAAAAAAATCACTGAGAAGGCTGCTTTCATTTTAAAATACTACGTGTGCTTTGTGAAGAGCGCTCGTGCATGCGGCTGTGAGTGACTCATTGGTAAATGTACTTGCATGTCAAAATGCTTTTATGATGCGAAATTAATGTAAACACGGTCAGTTATATCTTAAACCAACAGGACAAACCACATTTACTATTTCAAAAGAGATATGTGCATTCGTGTGAATGCAGCTTATCGTATCTAAACTGAGAAGAAATCACTCCAGCTCTTGAATGAAAAACATTCAGACAGCCTACTTTTAAATACTAAGACCACTCTTTGTTTATTGCTTGTAATGTTTTTTTTGTTTCTCTTTATTTACTAGCTTTTATATTTTGAAGCTATATTATTTTATATAGCGTATTTAAAATTCTTAACATGTAATAGGTTTAATTAAATGTTTTTTATATTAGTTTTTTAAAGTATGTTTTTACACATGTAATTAAATACATAGGCTATTTTAAGAGTTATTAAGATTAATTAATAAGAAAAAAAGTAGATCAGATCATGAGCTATCTAAAGATTCCCATCCCTACTGTACAATGATTTATTGCTTGTCTTTGTCGACTAATACAGAAGGTAAATAACTTTTTTTAAATCGCATATTAAATCGCAATCGCAATATTGGTTAAAAAAATCGCAATTAGATTATTTTCCAAAATCGTTCAGCCCTAATGTAAAGTGAGCACAACAAACAGAGCGAGGCCTCTGATCAGCCCTACCGTGTGAGTGAATTGCAGTGCTTTTGCCTTATTGATACACATTGATTTATTGCTGTGGAATTGAAGTGAACACGAGTGTGATGTGTCTTTGCTGAGAAGTAGCCCTATCCATGCTTACACGTTCGTGGAAGGATATTATATCTGCCCCCGTCAGAAGCCCAGAGTGATATAGTGAACTGAAGAGAGAGAACTGTGTACTGTGAAGATCCCCACCTGTTCTACCTGCTGTTTGAGCCCAGAAGCATACAGCACCACTGGTAAAGTAACCTTATGACTCACTGTCCCCCTATTGTGAACTGAAGAGAGAGTACTGTGTACTGTGACTATCCTCACCTGTTCTACTTACTGTTTGAGCCCAGAAGTATACAGCAACGCTGATAAAGTAATCGTTTAACCCACTGTCGCCCTACTGTGAACTGAAGAGAGAGAGAGTACCCGGTACTGTGAAGAATCCTTACCTGCCATACTTATTGTATGAGTCTGGAAGTCTGCAGCACCGCTGGGGAAAAAGTAAGCTTTTAACCCACTGCTTCATTACCGTGCACCAACGAGAGTACCCTGTACTGTGAAGAATCCTTACCTGCCATAGTCTGGAAGTCTGCAGCACCGCTGGGGGAAAAGTAAGCTTTTAATCCACTGCTTCATTACCGTGCACCAACGAGAGTACCCTGTACTGTGAAGAATCCTTACCTGCCATACTTATTGTATGAGTTCGGAAGTCTGCAGCACCGCTGGGGGAAAAGTAAGCTTTTAATCCACTGCTTCATTACCGTGCACCGACGAGAATACCCTGTACTGTGAAGAATCCTTACCTGCCATACTTACTGTATGAGTCCGGAAGTCTGCAGCACCGCTGGGGGAAAAGTAAGCTTTTAATCCACTGCTTCATTACCGTGCACCAACGAGAGTACCCTGTACTGTGAAGAATCCTTACCTGCCATACTTACTGTATGAGTCTGGAAGTCTGCAGCACCACTGGGGGAGAAGTAAGCTGCAACCCCCTGCTCCATTATCATGCATCCATGAGAGTATCTTAAACTGTGAGAAACCCTTGGTTCAATAAAGATTGTTACTCCTTGGAAACTTATCTCTGTCTCTGTGGTCCTCTGTTGTGTGCCTGTGGTGTCGGCTCCTCACGGTGGTGACTCGGTTAGAGGGGGGGTGGTTGGTCACCCGAGCGTTCCTCCCCTCGACCTGTGACACAAGCAGTGTGGAATCTGTGTTACGCTCTGTCCATATGTTGAGATCCCTACGGTGATACCTTATGTGTATTGTTCCAAAGTACCGCTCCCTACAGCGAGCCTGTGTCTTCCCTTGGCAGAGTTCTTTCTGCCTTTGCTGTCTCCCCCGTTTAGGCTAGATTCACCCCAGTGACATTCCATATGTTATGCAACTCACCTTATATGTTTATTATCCACGTTACCTCCCTACTTCTTGCAGGATGTGGCTTCCGTAGTGTACCCTTCCTTCCTTAGAGAGGGTATGCTTTCCCAGTGTTATCCAAGTCTAAACTGAGTGGGTCTTATGGCCTAAGCCCTGTCTTTTTCTGCTAAAAAAAGTCAGGAGGATCAGGAGGCTTTTGTCTACGCACTGGAAGGTGGCAACTTTAGTGTTGTTTTCAATGATGGATCCCATTTCAGTCGACGTCAACTATGTCTGACGTTCTCGACTGAAAGACAACGTCCTGTTCGCGAATGCAACCCACCGTTCCCTGGAGGACGTAGTCCCTTCGCCACTATTGCTGGATCACTTCTGACTACGGGCTCTGCTCGGCTCCTCAACAAAAAGCAAATGGAGCGTGCATCTACTTCCGTATTTGTACCCGTGCCGTGGGCGGAGTGTGAGATGCAGACCAGGACATTCTTTGGCATTAGTATTCTATTATGTTTTCTGGACAAATATTCTTATAGTGTGATTATATATTTTATGAAGATGTACCAGTTCTTCTGGGAGTCTATTTTTATTTTTTTTTGCCATATTCATCATATTGACTACTCATAAGTTTCATAGCTTCTGTCAAACCTTTGTGTTTAAAGTCAACTCGTGGACCTAACAAACATGGAACACTTGATTCCTTATAGTCCCATTATTTCAGTCTGATTATTTAATTGCATTCTTATGAAAAATATTTCATGTCATCCCTAAATGAAAACAAAATGTTAAGGGCTCTTTGGAATCATACAACTGGCTCATGAGATGTCGGAGGGCCATTCCTTGTCCTCCTCTTCCGTTTTGAGAAAAATAAGCTATTCCACAGGGCCCCTGAACAAACCTGAATGTATCCATTTCACAGCCAATTTCATGTGTCTGATTTTTGGGGGTTCCTTCGTTATAAAATGGCAAAGAATAATGAAGTGTTAATATTTCATATTTGTAATATTTTCAATAATATATATACTGGTAAATACCGAACTACTGCTGGATGTAGATTGTTCTTCACATGTCTTTGGTCTGGAGGTATTCTGTCCTGTAACACACATTTTTTGGTTGATGTAGGTATAAGTTGGGATAGGATGTGATGTAGTGTGTAGCTGAAGAAAAATAAGGAGATGCCTTTCAGACATCTATCTACACTCAGAGCGGCTGTTGTCAGACTCCTTGCATCCAGAAATCTCACTGGATTATTACAATAAAAAAATATTGTTGTGAACTGTTATCTGTTAACTGTTACTGTTAAAATTTTAACAACTCACTGTGCTCTCTTCGCCAAGTTGTTATGTTTTAATAACTCCGCCCCTTCACTTCCTGTCATGAGACGTGTCCTGAAACTTTTGTGGGTGCTGCAGGGCAGCAGCTGTGTAATATTGGAGATGTTTTGCAAGAGTGCAGCTTTTTACCTTGCATTATAATTGACAGTTTTAGCTTTAACATTTGCTCTCTAATGTATATAATATACCTAGGGTTGCCAACTTTGTCACTGTGAAAAGAGGAACAAAAGGTGGCCTGGATTTGTGTGAATATGAAGTGTATGGTTTTAAGACATTTGTCATAATGTTATGGATAAATTAATAAAATATGAATACATAACTCTCATGCCTTGGCAAAGTACAGATTGTTTAATAATAGTTTGTTCATTTACAGCAGTGATAACAGTCCTTTAATTGAACTGTAGAGATTCTGGGTCGGACATCATTAACCAGTTTGCATGCCATCACTCAAAGAGCGTGGTTGGCAGAACCTTTTAACACATTCCTACGCATATGTGTTTTAATTCAACTTTGACTTTACTGCTTTAGGCGCCTGAGCGTCTAGAGGTGAATGACTTTTATTATGACGAATGATAAAGACGGAGACATCACGAGGCAGCGTCATCCATCCACAACGCGGTAATCTGATCGCGATCAGATTAACTCTCTCTCCTCTTTTGATCCTTTGACACCTCCAAAAGCGAGGGAACTCTGGAGACTAACCAGACTTCGTTTGTTCTATCGCAATATACGTGCGACCCGCTGACCCACACCTACGTGCAACACACACACACACACATTAACGCGTCCGCACGCTGAACATTCCTGCACGCACACAAACACGGACATCTCTGAAAGCTTGTAAAAGAGTTACCAAAATTATCTAGTATCCCGAAATACATGTAAAAGAACTGTAATTCACTATTTCAGCTTCGAATGGACTCACGCGTGTCAAAGAAGATTAGATAACTGTAATACAATGCTTTAAACATGTAATTCAATAATGCTGTCAAAATAGTTCAATGTGTTTGATGTCTTTGTAATCCTCATAGCATGATCTGTCTTTTAAACTGTATATCGATATTGTGAAATGTATACCATTATGTATAAGTTTGTTTTCAAAGTTAGCAGAACTTTTCCTTTGTCTTAAGAACCAAGATTAACAACGTGATATGTTAATCAAGTGGGCGCGCGCTCCTTCAGTTGTGTGACGCTCATTGGCCATCCGAGGGTTAGGAGGGGTCCCAAAACACCCTTGAAAAACTCTCGCCACAGAATCATCGCGCTCTTAATCTCTTATTCTCTTGTCTTATCCCTTACCTCGTCTCGAGCTCATTGCTCTTGTTCTTACTCTTAAGCTTAGACTCTTGAACTCTTTCCGGAATTCCTTGGACACTCTCGGCGTCTTCTGAAGCTTTTTAAAGTTATCAGTTTTCGTTATTTTTACTTCGTTTACTTTTGCGAATAGCCAGTTAAAGTTCGTACGTGTGCCTTCTCCAACAAGAAGACACCATCCAGCACGAACTCGTTTTGAACTCCCGCGACGCACACCCACGTGGGGAGAACAAAGGAACCTGTCTCCAGCCTCACGGACAACCGCACGCTTCCAGCATACAAAGGTCTGAAAAGCAATTTGTTCCATCAAATTTGAAACTCAAGATATAATCCTGTGGTTGTCTCTGAAGGTTTAAAGCTGTGCTAGTAACTGTACTTCTCTTTGTATTCCCATTTTCCCTTGTTTCCTTTTTTTAGTTTCACTTTCATTTTGTGTATATACATATATCGCGTGATTTTTGTAGTGTAACTTAGTCGTGTGCTTTTATTAAACTCATTTATACATTCTTTGCCATTGTTTGTATTAATCACGTAACAAAGCCTCTTTAATATTAGATCCTAACGCTACAATCTGATTTTGTTGAGTGCACAAAACATTGTCAGAATATTAAGCTAAACAGATCAAGTGATTAATAGTTTTACAGATCCGCACGCTGGCGCGCTGACTGAGAAAACTGTAATCCTTGTTGTTTTAAAGAACAGCCCCGATCTGTGGAAAATATATGTTCCAAATTAATCATAATTCGTTGTGTTTAATTTCGTCATATATACCTGAAGCAGACGTGTGTTGTGAAACACCCCTCGTTGGGTGATTTAATTTATGTGAGAAACTCGGTTTAACGAATATTCTATAAGTTGCTGATCCAGATCATTGATTTTGGAATATTCTTCCCCTGAATTCAAATTGAGCTATAAACCTTAAGCCGAGATTCTTTACAGAACCATTACATATTACCTTTACTTTTTGTCTAAGACTTAAGACTTGTGACTCCTGCACTGTAGGTTAGAAAGAGTTATCCCCTTCATGTTAATCTTGCATTTGACAAACTAAAATTAACATAGCTTCTATATGCTGTAGTTTTGCAGAGGTTTCAAATAGCAAAGTAAGAACGTGCAACCTCATTGCACACAAGCAGTAGTGGGGAATAAATGCATCACATTTATATTCACTCAAACTATAAGTTGGAAAACAAAACTTGACTTTCATTTAAATGCAAAAGAAGAAAAGAGAGGCATGCCTCTGCTCACCAAGTCTACTTTTTCCATGGATATTTTTGGCTGCTCTTGATGATTCAAGCAGTCTTTTGTCCTTTTGTGCAAAAAAAGTCCTTACAGGTCACAGTTCACAGATATTGGAAGTTCATTTTTGATAAGCTCTGTGCTGCATCTGTTTCTTGAGCCTGACAATTTAATGTTCATCAGAGAGAAAATTTTCTCTACAAAGGCATTTGAGCCTGGTACGCTGAGGACAAATAAGACAATTTTGAACATATTGATCAAGTTGGTTTTCCCCTGCATTTTGGAAAACTGCGACCCACTTCTCACTGGTCTATTTTGTGGTATCCTGTGTGGCTTTCTTAATTTCTTCCTTGCTAGCACAAAGCTCTTCATAGAGTTGGTCCATACTCACTGTTTCTGTCATTTTGAGGGCAACCACCACCTGATCCAGGTCAGTGAAGGAGAGCTCCTCATGTAAGCCAATTGGTTTCAGTTTCATCATCACATTTTCTAAAGAGAAATCAAACCATTTGTCAATGTATGCAATGACAGAGTCATAGAACTTCCATAGACCTCCTGTGCTGACACTTGTTTGTCCATTAGCTGCTTGGTCTGGTGTCCAAAAAAGCTGTCGTTTTTCTACTCAAGCATCTTCAATTTGAATTTTCCCACCTCCTCGTAAACATCTGTGATGCAGAGCTTTGTTTCCTCCAGCTTTTTAATGAGTGTGTCAAAACAGTGCCACAGGACAGGTCTCCCCAAGGGACCTGAAGTATGAGGTGAGAGCTGGCCAGCTCTGCAGGAGATGATCAATAGCTGGATGAAGAGACCATCGCGTGCAAACATGACGCAGAATTTCACACCAATAAATGTCAACAAAGGCAAAAAATGCATACAGTTCCTCTCTTCTGCAAGCAGATACTGAGAACAATATACAGTGACTCAATATCCACAGAGAGCTGATCACAGGCATGCTTGCAGGTGTCATGAGCTATGTGAGACGAGCAATTAGCTTTCAAAATGCGACTGTTGTCACTGTTAAATAACTGGTAAACACAGTGGTGTTTTCCAAAGTTAACATTGGCATTATCTGCCATATAGGCTGTGATGTGTTTTATATCCAGGTCATACTTTTCAGGCAGTTCATAAGAGTTCGATGAATACCATTTGCAGTTTCATCATTTTCACTTCGTAAAAGATGATTGACAGGGACAGGGCAGTTTACGGTGGCAGGATGCACGCAGCACGCGACAGAGCTGTCCGTTAAAGATGACGTGATAGTATGTCCCATAGCTTGCCTACTCTTTTTGCTACACACTCAAAAGTATGTACATTCTCTTCACAAAAAGAGCATACTTTTAGGGCGTAGTATAAGTAAGCGAATTGGGACGCAGGGGTAGCCTTCACTGTTGTTTACCTTCTGAGCTCTGTTACCGGTAGGCGTGGCCTCCTTTGGCAGAGAAGCAAGTGCATTCTGGGAGTTGTTGTCTTTCATCCACATAAGCCAAAAATACATTTTCTGGCTTTTCTCAGTCTAGAAAGCTCCAAATTAAAAAATAATTTAAGTTTAAGTTCATCATTAAATATTTCCCTTTAACTGTTAAAGGTCCCCTGACATGAAATTTTCATTTTCTGAGGTTTTTAACATTAATATGAGTTCCCCTAGCCTGTATTTGGTCCACTCGTGTCTAGAATTTTCAATCGGTGTAAACTGAGCTTTGGCTATTTTTCTCTTCTTTGCAGCTCAGACGTGCTGATCTTGAATCTCCCCTACATGATGTCATACGGGGGAAAGGTTACCTCTCCTTTCTCTGCTTTGCCCGCCCCAGAGAATTTGGCTGGCCTCTGAGAAAACGAGCTAGGAACAGGACGTACGAACACGCAGGCGCGATTTTAGTTTTTCCTAGAGAAATAGCTTTGAGATTTGAGAGATATCATGGCCTGCAAACGAGCAAAGCATGGCAGTTGATCAGTGTTCGGATGTACAAATGAACACAAAAGTATTTTTTAGTTCCTTCATCTGAGCCTCTTAAGAAACAATGGGTTAATTTTATTTTCTCTGGAAATGTGCCGACTCAACTCCCAAAGTTTTGTATGGTCCAAACATTTCACCGACGACTGTTTCCTCAACTCGATGAACGTCTGAAAATAAATCGATCGAGCTAACGTCCAGCAACAATTTCTGATGTGCACCCTAATTGTTCAAGTTCAGACAGGTAAGTTAATATTTCTCTCAAAATCGCTCGATAGTGTTTATGCATCAGTAAGTCAAGCCACTGACTAAAATATAAACTTCACATCGCTTCTTTTGTAGGATAAAAATAATCTTATTTAAATTGTGAACATATTAAACAGAGAGCAATCAAAGAACAATCTTTCCACACAGCGCAAGTTTATTTGGACAACTCGTTATGAAATAAATGACGCACGTTATGCTGCACAACTAAGCTCTTGTACATCATCGTGTCTGCATTGGTGAAACCATTAGATAGAGCAGAAACTGCGTTACACTGCACAACTAAGCTCTGACTGTACATGATCGTGTCTGCATTGGTGAAAGCAGAGAGAGCAGAAACTGCGTTGCAATAAGATCTTCGTTCTCGCGATTGACATCATCACAGCAATATTTTATGTGATGGGAATCTAAATACTTAAAAAACTTCTCACGATTCGGTAATCTCGATAGCTGTAATAGTAAAAACGTATAATAGCTGTAGTGAAAGTTTTCAAGAGAGTTTCACATGTAATATGTAGCTATTTCATATGCAAGCATGTCAGCCAATCACAACAGTGAGCGGTTACATTGAATCCCACAGCAGACACGCCCCTTCAAACAGAGCGTTCAATTCAGAGGCTAAAATCAGGCTAGGAAAAATGTCTTTTATTTCTAAATTATGACTATTTTTTTATCTAAAAACATACTAACATTATAAGGCCAACCTAGGAAATATTATAAAATAATAAAATAACCCCATGTCAGGGAACCTTTAAGTGCTCTATTATTAAGAGCTCTGTTATAGTCCTTGGTAACCATTCCACCCAAAACAATTTAAGGTAAATAATTTACTGAACTCAAACATGTTTGTGCTGTGGAGCAGAATTTCATAACACTAGATTAAGTGTATAACATTTCTCTACCCGCTGTTAAAAGCCAGGTTTAGAACATCAGTAACCTGGGGTTAAGTGCTGTGTGAAAATCCCTTCTATGTCGTTCCCGAGAACCGTCTGGTTTACAACCCCTTTTAATTATCTCTATCAAATATTGTAATGCATCTGTATAGTTGTAGTAAAGGTTCAACTGGTTTAAAAGTTAGTGGTTCACTTTCAACCATTGCTGTTTTACCAGAAAACATTGTGAAATGCTTTGTGTAAACTCTTAGGTAGCCTAAGGGTGATGGTTAAGAGGTTTGTTGCAACGATCTTAAAGATATCCCTTGCCTCACAGATTTTTCCCCATCAGGGATACCCTTGTGTCTAACCACTGGTTTGTATTACCAGGCCAAGACCTAAAACCTTTTTGGTGGTCCTTTGTGAGGCCATCTATCAGGTTTGAAATTCTGTACATGTAAAGGCCTTCTGGTATAAAATGCATTTTCTCCCCTAAAATAAAGCTGCAGAAGCAGATGAAAAGCATAAAATTACTGCATGAGGCATTTCACACATCTAAAAATGTACAGATAATTTGTCATTCTTGCGTAAAAACGTCTGACCCTGTGAGCACTCCCCTAAATGTCAGTGGTAATTGCTCTCCCTAAAATCCCCCTATGACACGAGCAGAGCACCGAGGTAATTTCAGGCTCCAGACATCCTCTGCACACTTAAAGAAACACAGCGAATGAGAAAGAACACTTAAGTCAGAGTTTATTTCAGAGTGCATTTCCCAGAAATTGATGTAGATTTTATCTACAACTGATGCCATGTAGATAAAAAATAAGATGAGGATGAAACTGTAAGATACATACAAAATTAACTGCCTATGAGCTTCACAACTGTTCAAATGTGAGGGTTGAAATAGTACACTGAACTGATAATGAAATTTCTGAACATTCTGAATAGAACAAATATGAGCAGTTTTGCCTTCAGTCTAAAATGATTGAAAACTGTTACGTTTTGAAATGTTTCTTTTCTTTTCTTCATCAGAATGGAATGAAACTTGGTGACTTTTGTTGTATTACCTATGTGAACACACAAAAAAATCATGGAAATGATTCAGACATGTTAAAGGATAGTACAAAAAATAGTCACACTTTCTCCCGGTCAAAAATGACCAACCATAGGAAATGAATGGTAAATAGGAAAAAAATAGGAAAACTTAGAGAAACTTTTGGTGGTACAAATTACTAGTCTAGTCTGCAAGCGCCATCTAGGAGAACTTTTAGTTGTTTGAGTGTCTAAATAAAATAATGAGGTGGAATGATCCGACAAAACCGCACTATATCATATATACAACTTTCTATACTAGGTAATAAAGGAATAGAATTTAAGAAATAATCTATACGAGAGGAGGTTTTAGATAAAGAAGAGAAACATGAGTATTCCCTTTTTAAGGGATTTAGTGTTCTCCAAGGGTCACATAGATTTAAATCTTTCATAGCTTGTCTTATTTTCTTTCTACCCTGAGAGTGAGAGCTATCCAGTCCTGAAGAATGATCAAGCACCAGGTCAAGAGTGCAATTAAAATCACCTGCTACTATCACTGTTCCAGATAGAGAAGCAATCAATAGGAAAAGATGCTCAAAAAATGCAGGATTATCCTCATTTGGGGTATAAATATTAACCAAATTAATAATTTTACTCATATAAGTACCCTGCAATATCAGATATCTGCCAGCCTTGTCTGTAATGCTCTTACTTTCTTTGAAGGGTACGGCCTTATGGATCAACACCATAACTCCCCTCGAATGGGAAGAAAAACATGAAGCCAAGACCTGACCTGGCCATCTTCTTTGTACCTTTTGAAGCTCCTCTTTAAGTAAATGGGTTTCCTGAAGGAGGAGAGGAGAATCCTTCAGAATTTATGCCCCCCCCCCCCCAAGTGTTTTACTGCCTTAACATTGTAAGTTACCTCAGATAAAATGGCAGGGAAACTATTTAAATAATAATAACATATGTAACACATACAAACTAAAATAATAAAAAAATTAAAAAAATAATAATAAAATAATAATCGAGCCATCTGTGTCTAGAAATGCACTAGCAATAGTACATGTTAAGGTAAAAACCAACCCAGATAGAAAAACTACACAGAAATATACAACTCCGAGTCACTTCTAACTAGGACTGAAATTAAGAAAATGACAAAGCATCCTTTTAGGTTCTTTCTGCTTCACCCGCACTTTGAATTCCCTGCAAAAACTTTTCTGCATCAACCGGATCCTCAAACTCACGGGTCTGTCCATCAATCGTCAGGCTCAGCTTGGCTGGATAAACTATTCCATAATTGATGTTCATGGATCTCTACCGTTGTTTAACCACATCAAAACGCCGCCTCAGGCGGTGAAGTTCCGCGGATAAATCGAGGGAAAATGTGACCTCATGATCTCCATACATGATCCTTTAATCCTGGCAGCTCTCATCACTCTGACTTTATCTTGGAAGTTCAGAAACTTCATGATCAGCACTCTTGGAGATGATCGATTAGATTCTGAACGACCAGGTAGTCTGTGCGCTCTCTCGATGATGGGCGGCACGGAGAAGGTTGCTGGGCCCAACATTTCAGGTAACCATTTTTCTAAGAAGGCGACCGCGTCGGGATTTTCCACCTTTTCAGGAAGATTAACCACTCCTAGGTTCAGTCTTCAAGAGCGGTTTTCAAGGTCGTCTCACTTATGTGAAAGGAAGGCTAGGCGTTTAACTACCTCTTCCATCTTGCCCTTCTCTGTAGTACCTGTGTCTTCTACATTGCGGATTCGCTGTTCAGCCATATCCATGCGTCCTGAGAAGTCTCTCACGTCCTTTTTTACCTCATGAATCGCATTAAGAACGCCATATATCTTTGTCGCAAAGTCACTTCTCATCATGTCCAACTTTTGAATCACATCCAAATTCTGGCCCGTGTTGGTAAAACTTTCTTCAGGTTGGGAGGCGCTGCATGTGTTAGCTACACTGTTAGCATCCCACTCGTCGTCCTGGTCTGAGTGACGAGGCGTCCGTTTTATGCTTCATTTTGGATTTTTTTCGACGGCATTTCGATTTTTATTTCACCTCAAACAGTTAGTGAAAAAATATACATGTGTTTAATCAAAAAGATGGAGAATATACAGGATTTTCAACAACCCCAGGAGCTCACAAAAAGACGTTCACTCAGTTCGGAGTCATAACCACGCCCCCAATTTGCTATTTTAGGATAAGTGAACTTGTTACTCGTATCCGGAGACTCTCTTACAACATTTTGACATCAGTGAGGTCCTTCAAATCAAGACACCTTTTTTCAAACTTGCAGATTTTAAAGTCTCAAAGTGAAAAAGAATCCCTAAAAAATGTGTTGAGAGTTGACCCTCTCTCATACACACAGCATGTGATGCTAATTGCTGTGAACAGGTGTTGTGGGAAGCTGTGCTGTCACCTCTATGACAGGCTGTGACAGCGTCCAGGTGGCACTACAGCTATCTAGAAATATGACACATTCACAAATCATAGTTTATGATGATGGTCATAATATAATATAATATAATATAATATAATATAATATAATTGTTTTTAATAGAAAGCAGTTTGGCCAACTTGAGTTGTTTTTCAATGTGTTAAACAAATTAATAAATAAAATGTCAATTATAAATAAATCTAATAAAACACAGGTTAAAAACATATCTACAGAGAAACTCTACTTTTTTAACAATAATATTACAATCTATTGAAGACAGACATTGCTAGAAATATGTGTATACTGTACATGCACCCGTATATGCTTGGGGCAAAAAACATTTAACAAAAAACAAAAACATGGGGATTAATTAAACGACAGTGTTGAAATATACTGTATGGCTGCTAGGATTTTAGCTTTATTCTTTTTATTCTTTTCATGAAAATGCATTATTTATACCAATCACATACAATTCATTTGAAATTTCCTTTACATTTCCATGATCAGAAAGGAGCAGATGGAAGAATAATATTCTTATATTTATATGTATCTGTAATATTCTTATATTTATCTCTAATATTCTTATATTACCCTGATTTGCTCCCATTCAGACACAAGAGCATTGGTGGGGTCAGTAATGTTGGCTGATGGGGTCAGGCTCATAAACTGTTATATTTCATTCAAAACGTGTAGTTAACACAATTCTGCACAATTCTATTGTACTTTATAGAAAAGTACACTCTATGTACAGGGGTATTGTCATGAAATAATTAACTGAATATATATATTTATGTGTTGCACTGCACTAAAATGTGTGAGGAGATTGCATGGATCTGAGAACACCCCTTCTTATGCTCCCTGACAGACACTTTAAGAACCTTCTCTATTAAATTTGAAATAAAAGTATCCTCAGTCACCACCAAGACTCAAAGAGAGATGTAGAGCCATGTCCACCCATGAACTGAGTGAGACATGTGGAATGTGACATCCTCACCGTTCGAGAGACCATGAAGCACCATCAAGTACTCACTGCCACATCCTATCAGTGTCCACATGGCCTCCTTGAGCTCTTCTTATCTTCTCTTCTTAAAAAAATCTAAAGCACAACCACAAATCTTAATTAAATAATTAAAAAAAGATTATACTTTATTTTAGTGTCCTTGTTAAAGTGTAATTATACATTTAATTACTGAATAATTTTAAATAACATTAGGGTTGGATTAGGGTTAAGGTTTAGGATTGATTAAGGTTATGTAATTTATATTATATAATTTACTATTGTCAGGATACACAGAATGGTAGGAATGATGAGTAACAACAATACAAGTTTATTATAAACAGGTGATTGGCAAGGTGAGTATTTTCAAGACAATGCTTAGGAAACCAAGAAGATGATGGAGACTTGTAGAAACAGGACGGTAGATGAACAGACGTAGCATACACTTCATAGGAGGTAGCGCAGACGGGTAAGTGAGTCCTTACTCATGAAGGAGACCAGTGCCAGAGTGAGGTGTGTGCTTACATGTGTCTGTGATGATGAGCAGATGGATTGCAGGTGCGGGTGATTAATCCTCAGGTGACAGCGATTTTTGTGATTGAGTGGTTATGGAGCCTGGCTAATCCCTGACATATATATATATTAGGGCTGGGAATTTATTAGAAAAATTTAACTAATTAATCGCACAACTTGGTGTGATTAATCGCAATTAATCGCATTTTTTCCCAAAGCTTGTTATCAATACTTATACGTTAAAAATGATACATTTACACAATGAAGTATATGTTTAAACAGAGCATTTTATTACAATGATCTTATGAACTGTAAACGTTCTCTCCTGGGAACTAGTATGGGTAATTCCCATAAAGTGCAACATTATAAAACAAAGTGTATAAGTGTAAGTTGAATTTGATCAGAAATCCTAAATCATCTTATAAAGTAAGGCAATAAGCCAAAAGCAATTTCTTCATATCCACCAACAATATAATTAAACAAAATGTTAAAGTGTAAGTTTAAACTACCAAGATCATCAAAATGGTTGGAACTTAATCCAAAGCAAAAACTTTTTTTTTATGCCCCAAACATGTCGCACCAAACAGCCTTTGCAGAACGAATAACACAGGGAGAATGTTACATATTTTGCCAAAACATTTTGCCTACTCTTTTGCATTGAGCCAGCAACTAAGACAGACCAGTTTGTTTACATTATCAGGAGACAAGGAAGCTCTCTTCTTTTGGACAATGTGGCCTGAGAGTGAGAACAACCTCTCACAGGGCACTGTGGTTGCAGGTGTGGACAGGTATTTGCGTGCTATGCGTGCCATTAGAACATGTGCTCCTTCTCTTGATGACCACCACTGCAGTGGACACTGGTCCATGTTGATTTTGGGCTCTGATTTGTAGCGTTTCAGACATTTGTCTATAGAATCTTCATCATCTGAATCTGAATCAGATGAACAAAGCAAGAACTCAGACATCCTTGTCTTTTTTGTTGGCTGTTTTCCTGTTGTCTCTGTTGACGGTTGTTGTGCCAGCCTCTCCTCCTTTACCAGGCTGCTTATTGAGGTCCACACCTCATGCCTTTCGTCTTTAGGAAGACACTTCAAATCTTTAAACCTGGGGTCGAGAGCAGTAGCGATCTTCAGCCATTTGAGGTTGGTGCTTTCCTTCCTTTTAGCTAGGTCTGTGGTAAACACCTTCTTGAACCTCACCACATAGACTGGATCATCATCTGATGGCTCCATAACCCGGAACAAGTGGCAAAATGCTGGTAACACCACTGAACAAGAAATGTACTGCTCGCCCCCTAGGAGTTCAGTCACATTTCTGCAGAGGAAAGTACAAGATGTAATTATGTCAGTAAATTGTTTTAATTATACAGTGGCACACACAATAAGTCAGATCACACAGAGACAATTTTCAAAGGGGTACGAAACACACTAGGGCTGTCACTTTTGAGAAAAATCTAATTCGAACGAATATCAAATATTAAGCAATGTATTTGTATATCTACGGGGAAAAAAATGCACAAATGCATTAACAGTCTGGCTGTCATAATAATAACTCTCCGGCCATAGCCTGTCTAAAAAACACATGTTTGACTTAATGTTTGAAACAGCAGACTATCAACTTAATCTATATGAAGTGCCCCTATGGGTTACACTTTATTTCGATAGTCACTTTAGACATTCTACTAACTATAAGTAACTTTTCAACTACATGTCAACTAAGTGTCATTAGAGTATTAGTAGGCTGTAGTAGACTGTCAGTAGACTGTTAGGTTAGGGTTAGGTGTTAGGGTTCAGGTTAGGAGAACAAGTTGACTTCTTGTTGCTAAGTTACTTAACAGTCAGTTGAATGTCTGTTGAGGGACCAATAAAATAAAGTGTTAGCAGATATTAAGCTGACAGTCTACTAATACTCTAATGATAGTTAGTTGACATGTAGTTGAAAAGTTACTTATAGTTAGTTGAATGTCTAAAGTGGACTATCGAAATAAAGTGTTACCACACTATGCATAGACAATCACAAAATTAAGCTAAGGTTACATGGAAAAAACAGAATAGGAACATAAAATAACGTGACAACTTACACAGCTAATTCATTTCTTAATATTGTTTGTTAGAAACACCAGTCCATCAACTTGATCTGGATCAAGTGCGGCTCTTTATATTGATGATGTTCTCCGCGGTGGAGAACACGCACTCTGAGTGCACAGACGTGCCTGGCACACACATATTTTAGAGCCTGCTACTGAATGAGATGGTAAACAATAAAATAAATCAAACGGTCTAATCATATATTGCAAAAAAAAAACATGGCACTTTGAAAAAGGGATAGTTTATTTATAGTTAGTTTACGGACATTTCACGTCATGTTCGAATGCATATTCGAATATCGAATAAAAAACTGACAGCCCTAAAACACACACACATATGCACACACACACACACACACACTCACACATATGCACGCGCACATACGCATGACAAACACAGGAAGAGAGGAAACACAGATATAGAGAGACAAACAATAGAGAGAGAAATAAACTAACCTGCAAGGTTCAAGTAGTTCTTCAACCTTTTCCAGTTTAGCAAGCTCCTGTGATGTCAACATGGCAATTTTGCTGTTCTGCTGAGACAGAGTAGTGGACAGTGGCAATCTGTTTCGCAGGATCCGCCTGACCATCTCTAAGGTAGAATTCCACCTGGTTGGGACGTCCTGTACAAGCGGTTCTTGCTTCTGTCCAAGTGCAACTTGCTGTTCTCCTAATTCCTGAGCATTTGATGGACTGTGCTTAAAGTGCCCCACAATTTTGCGACATTTGGCCAAAATACCATCTAATCCACAGTCGTGAAGAGAAACAGTTACAGTTCTTTGAACGCAGTGGGCTGTACAGGGCAGGTGTTCAAATGGTAGTAGTCTCGCAGCTGCTGTCATGTTCCGAGCACTGTCAGTCCCAAGTGTTGTTAACTTATTCTCCACATTCCAATATTTGGCAACTTCCAAAAAATGATCAGCGCATGCCTCCGCAAAGTGGCGCTCGGTGGTTTGACTCACAGTAAGGGCAAATGAACGGAAACTCCACTCCTCATCTATAAAGTGTGCTGTGACGCCTAAGTAGTTGTCATTGCTCACAGACGTCCAGTGATCTCCTGTGAGGGCGACGTTCGTTGCGTTCTCAAGCATGTCCATCCTCCGTGCCCTCTCGCTGTCATACAAATTGTGTATTCTCGACACAATCGTTCTTCTAGATGGTAGATTGTAAGAAGTGTCTCCCGATGCAATTTGAATTACTTCTCGTAGTCCCTCGTCATCTACCGTGTTAACTGGGCGGCAGTTTCTAGCTATCCATCTAGCAATAGAATCGGTTAAAGATTCAGTTACAGACTTGTTCATCGGCCCGCCACGAGGCCTACAGTAATCCAGCATGGTCGATTGGCGAGACCCTCCTGTAGCCTCGCTAGTTGCGGCAAGAACACCTGGGTGTTTTGCGTTTAAATGGTATAGTAAAGACGAATTGCTCCGGTGGTATTTAAATTCGGCTTTGCAAATTGTACACACCACCACTTTTCTGTCTGTGCCATCAGGACATTTTTTAAATGTAAACTTTCCATCTAAAACTCCACCGTTATCGCTCTCCATCATCGTGCAGTGTGATTTCGCTCAGTTAGCACACTCCTCTGTCACAACAGGAAGTTGTTTAAACGGACGCGATTGGCTTGCGTCAATTGCGTTAATTTATTTTAATGCGTTAAACATGTAAAATTAATCGCAGAGATTAACGCGTTAACTTTCCCAGCCCTAATATATATATATATATATATATATATATATATACACTCCCCTAAAGGATTACTAGGAACACCATACTAATACTGTTTGACCACCTTTCGCCTTCAGAACTGCCTTAATTCTACGTGGCATTGATTCAACAAGGTGCTGAAAGTATTCTTTAGAAATGTTGGCCAATATTGATAGGACAGCATCTTGCAGTTGATGGAGATTTGTGGGATGCACATCCAGGGCATGAAGCTCCCCACATCCCAAGATGTTCTATTGGGTTGAGATCTGGTGACTGTGGGGGGCATTTTAGTACTGTGAACTTATTGTCATGTTCAAGAAACCAATTTGAAATGATTTGAGCTTTGTGACATACATTATCCTTCTGGAAGTAGCCATCAGAGGATGGATACATGGTGGCCATAAAGGGATGGACATGGTCAGAAACAATGCTCAGGTAGGCCGTGGCATTTAAACAATGCCCAATTGGCACTAAGGGGTCTAAAGTGTGCCAAGAAAACATCCCCCACACCATTACAGCACCACCAGCAGCCTGCACAGTATTAACAAGGTATGATGGATCCATGTTCTCATTCTGTTTACGCCAAATTCTGACTCTACCATCTGAATGTCTCAAAAGAAATTGAGACTCATCAGACCAGGCAACATTTTTCCAGTCTTCAACTGTCCAATTTTGGTGAGCTCTTGCAAATTGTAGCCTCTTTTTCCTATTTCTAGGGGAGATGATTGGGAGATGAGTGGTACCTGGTGGGGTCTGCTGCTGTTGTAGCCCATCCGCCTCAAGGTTGTGCGTGTTGTGGCTTCACAAATGCTTTGCTGCATACCTCGGTTGTAACGAGTGGTTATTTCAGTCAAAGTTGCTCTTCTATCAGCTGCAGTCGGCCCATTATCCTATGTCCTCTAGCATCAACAGGGCATTTTCGCTCACAGGACTACCACATTCTGGATGTTTTTCCCTTTTCACACCATTCTTTGTAAACCCTAGAAATGGTTGTGTGTGAAAATCCCAGTAACTGAGCAGATTGTGAAATACTCAGACCAGCCTGTCTGGCACCAACAACCGAGCCATGCTCAAAATTTCTTAAATCACCTTTCTTTCCCATTCTGACATTCAGTTTGGAGTTCAGGAGATTGTCTTGACCAGGACCACACCCCTAAATGCATTGAAGCAACTGCCTCTCTGAGGCGAGCTTGTAGAAGAGCTGAACGTAAATGGAAAAATGATAAGCTACAAATTTCTTATGAAATGCTGAAAAATTCCCTCAGTGCTTTTCAAAAAGCTATGAAATCTGCTAAGTCTAAGTATTTTTCTAATTTAATTTTAAAAAATCATCATAGCTCAAAAGCCTTATTTTCTGTGTTAAAGTCTGCTCTCAATCCTCCTATAACTGTGATTTCAAATCCTTCAGTATCATTATGTGAAGGTTTCTCAAGGTTTTTCTGTGAGAAGATCACTTCTCTCAGATCCCAGTTGCAATCATCTGCTAATGTCCTGCCTGAACTGGACTGTTCTTCACCCATTTGGAGTGTCTTTGAACCTGTTTCTCTTCTATCTTTCAGAGAAATTGTTGTCCATTTGAAACCTTCCTTCTGCTCTCTTGATGTTCTTTCTCCTCGTATCTTGAAACAAACTTTTGATTCGGTTGGTACATGTTTGGTGTCTCTGATGAATAAATTCTTGAGCACAGGGACTATCCCTGATACACTAAAACAAGCGACCGTTACACCTCTCCTCAAGAAACCTTCACTCGATGTTAGGGATTTCAATAATTTTCGACCTATTTCGACCCTTCCTTTTATTACAAAAGTACTGGAGAAAACGGTATTCAATCAACTCCAAATCTCATCTTAGCACAAATCAAATTCTTGAAACTTTCCAGTCTGGTTTTAAGCCTCTGCACAGCACAGAGTCTGCTCTTTTAAGGTTTCTAATGATATTCTGTTAGCAACTGATGCTGGTGACTCTGTGATCCTAATACTGCTAGACTTAACCTCGGCCTTTGATACAGTTGATCATAAAACTTTGCTGTCCCGACTGGAGTCCTCTGTGGGCATCCAGGGAACTGTCCTCAGCTGGTTTAGATCTTATCTAACAAATAGAACTTTCTCCGTCAAACTGGGTAATTATTCTTCCTCACCAGCCCAACTCTCCTGTGGAGTGCCGCAGGGGTCTATCCTCGCACCCATTCTTTTTTCCATTTATTTGCTTCCTCTTGGCTCCATTTTCAGAAAGCATGGTGTATTATTTCACTGCTATGCAGATGATACACAAATTTATTTCCCTCTGAAACGCAACAAAGAGACTGCTCTAAAATCTCTTTTTGCATGCCTAGAGGAAGTAAAAATGTGGTTTTCTCAAAATTTTTTGTCCCTGAATGAATCCAAGACCGAGGTTATAGTCTTTGGCCCCCATGACAACTATGATAGCAGCAACATTGATCTGAACTATCTGGATCCAAAGTCATCTTGCATCAAGAACCTTGGCGTTCTCTGGGATCCAAACCTCAAATTTGAAAAACAAATAAATACGGTGATTAGTGCTTGCTTTTTTCAGTTACGCCTTCTCTCTAAAATTAAATCTTCCCTTTCTGAGAAAACACTAGAGATTGCCATTCATGCGCTCATTACATCACGGTTGGATTATTGCAATTCTCTCTACTTTGGCATACCCAAACACTTTATTGCTCATCTCCAACTAGCTCAGAATGCTGCTGCAAAGTTCCTCAAAAGAAAACGCAAATTTGATCATGTTTCACCTATCTTAAAATCTCTACACTGGCTACCTGTGCATTTTAGAATCGAGTATAAAATTCTTTTATTTGTTTTTAAATCTGTAAATAACTTTGCACCAAGCTATCTGTCTGAGCTACTCTGCCCACACAACCCCACACGATCCCTGAGGTCTGGTGATCAGAGTCTACTGTCTGTCCCCCGATCACGGCTAAAGAACAGAGGGGACAGAGCCTTCGCTGTTGCTGGCCCTAGGCTCTGGAACAGCCTTCCAGTTTATATCAGAGCTTCTCAATATTTAACTGTTTTTAAATCCTCTCTTAAAACATATTTTTTTTCTTTAGCTTTTAGCTCATTGTGAGTTTTTGTTATGAATGTGTGGTTTGTCCTTGTATTTTCTGTCTTTTCTTTTTTCTCTTCATCATGTGTATTGTTCAGCACTTTGGTCAGCCTTGTTTGTTGTTTTTAAATGTGCTATATAAATAAACACAAACTTGAACTTGAAACTTGAAACTGCCATGTAATTGGTTGATTAGATAATTGCATTAATGAGAAATTGAACAGGTGTTCCTAATAATCCTTTAGGTGAGTGTATATACAGTATATATACAGTATATATTCAGTTCAATTCAAATTTATTTGTATAGCGCTTTTTACAATACATATTGTTTCAAAGCAGCTTTAAAGAAAGTGCATTTCAGAAATGTACATGTAAAAATACATTTCATTTAGTTAATCATGTAATAATTTAGGGCATAACATATCGCCGGCGTTGAGTTGTCTCTTCACAGGCTTTGAGTATATATATATATATATATATATATATAAAGTCCAGTTCAAATGTAACTGTTGCTCGTCACAACGACTGCCTCAGTCGCTAGGCAACAAAACCAGACCATCCCATTGAACAACTCCCGGGACACAGCTAGCAACAATTTGTTAGTGTGACGATACATTTTGATAGTTTCTTTTTCTAAATAACCAGTGGTGGAATATAACTACATACATTTACTATGGATTAAAGTATAATTTTGAAGTACTTTAGATTGTTATTCAACTCTATCTCAATATCTTCATCTTAGTGGAAAATATTGTACTTTTTATGTAAAACTGACTTTTTACACATGGATATTAGATATTATTTAAAAAAATGTGAACAGTAAATACAAACCGAATTCCATAAAAGTTGGGACACTGTACAAATTGTGAATAAAAACAGAATGCAATGATGTGGAAGTTTCAAATTTCAATATTATATTTAGAATACAACATAGATGACATATCAATGTTTAAACTGAGAAAATGCATAATTTTAAGGGAAAAATAAGTTGATTTTAAATTTCATGGCATCAACACATCTCAAAAAAGTTGGGACAAGGCCATTTTTACCACTGTGTGGCATCCCCTCTTCTTTTAATAACAGTCTGCAAACGTCTGGGGACTGAGGAGACAAGTTGCTCAAGTTTAGGAATAGGAATGTTGTCCCATTCTTGTCTAATAAAGGCTTCTAGCTGCTCAACTGTCTTAGGTCTTCTTTGTTGCATCTTCCTCTTTATGATGCGCCAAATGTTTTCTATGGGTGAAAGATCTGGACTGCAGGCTGGCCATTTCAGTACCCGGATCCTTCTTCTACACAGCCATGATGTTGTAATTGATGCAGTATGTGGTTTGGCATTGTCTTGTTGGAAAATACAAGGTCTTCCTTGAAAGAGACGATGTCTGGATGGGAGCATATGTTGTTCTAGAACTTGGATATACCTTTCAGCATTGATGGTGCCTTTCCAGATGTGTAAGCTGCCCATGCCACACGCACTCATGCAACCCCATACCATCAGAGATGCAGGCTTCTGAACTGAGCGCTGATAACAACTTGGGTTGTCCTTGTCCTCTTTAGTCCGGATGACATGGCGTCCCAGTTTTCCAAAAAGAACTTCAAATTTTGATTCGTCTGACCACAGAACAGTTTTCCACTTTGCTAGAGTCCACTTTAAATGAGCCTTGGCCCAGAGAAAACGCCTGCGCTTCTGGTTCCCGTTTAGATATGGCTTCTTTTTTGACCTATAGAGTTTTAGCCGGCAACGGTGAATGGCACGGTGGATTGTGTACACTGATAATGTTTTCTGGAAGTATTCTTGAGCCCATGTTGTGATTTCCATTACAGTAGCATTCCTGTGTGTGATGCAGTGCCGTCTAAGGGCCCGAAGATCACGGGCATTCAGTATGGTTTTCCGGCCTTGACCCTTATGCACAGAGATTGTTCCAGATTCTCTGAATCTTTGGATGATATTATGCACTGTAGATGATGATAACTTCAAACTCTTTGCAATTTTTCTCTGAGAAACTCCTTTCTGATATTGCTCCACTATTTTTTGGCTCAGCATTGGGGGAATTGGTGATCCTCTGCCCATCTTGACTTCTGAGAGACACTGCCACTCTGAGAGGCTCTTTTTATACCCAATCATGTTGCCAATTGACCTAATAAGTTGAAAATTGGTCCTCCAGCTGTTCCTTATATGTACATTTAACTTTTCTGGCCTCTTATTGCTACCTGTCCCAACTTTTTTGGAATTTGTAGCTCTCATGAAATCCAAAAGGAGCCAATATTTGGCATGGCAATTCAAAATGTCTCACTTTCAACATTTGATATGTCATTTATATTCTATTGTGAATAAAATATAAGTTTATGAGATTTCTAAATTATTCCATTCTTTTTTTACTCACAATTTGTACAGTGTCCCAACTTTTTTGGAATCGGGTTTGTAATAGAAACACTAAAAATATGTCTTATAGATCCAGGATAGGCAATGTGAGTCCTGGAGGGCCTCTGTCCTGCAGAGTTGAGCTCATAGGACAGTTTTGCATGTTAAATAATTTTATGGTTCGATTTTTGCGTATGTGAGTTAATATCTTTTATTCTTCCCACTTTCTGATAACGTCTCAGTGACATGGCAGCCCACGCCTGAGTCAGCCCTGCAAACCTGTTAGTGGACAGAGTAAATATACACTCATCCCAGAGGATGTCCCGCTGGCAGAGGGGTCTCCATTGTGCAGCCCATCCATGGTCCAGCAACACTACAAGGATCTCCTGCTCATCTCAATAAAAGTTTACAGAAAAATGTTTTCTTCCAATCTGATTTATTAATTGTTAATTCAAAATTGTTTTTAGTTTTTCTTATAATATAGATAAGAAAAGTATTTCCTGAGGACATCATCTCCAAGCAAGGACCCCAGTTTATATCCCCAGGATGGAAAGTTTTTGTTTTTTTCTTTCAACTAGTGGGAGTTTCAAGTTACCATGACTTTCTCCCATAGACTGTAAAAAAATATGGACGTAGTGTCCGTGACGTCACCCATTGGTTTCTGAAGAGCGTTTTTGAAGACTAAAGTGGGCGGGGCTGGCCGTCGGCATCTTGGCAGTGCGTCACCTCTCGTCACTACCGGATAAATTAAAATGGGCAAAGAGGCGGGACGCAGGTGGAGCTGAGGTGCTACTGCCGCTGAATTGACAGCTGATTGAAAAAGTAAAGCCAATGGTTAAAGTTCATGTTTTGCCCTTCGAAATATTATATTAGTTAAGAAGTAACTAAAAGTGAGACTATTTACTTTACTTTTTATCAACTTTATTAATCTCACACAAGGGGCAATGTATACAAGTACATAACAAAGATCACACACATTTCTCACAACATACAAGCAGTCAACTATGTGCTTCATGATGCATTATTATTCTGCTAAAAATGTATTAATTACTTACAATATTGCTCAAAGCTTGTGCATGTGACAGTGATTCAAGGCAAGCACACATGTCAATCTGATTTTGGCCGCCTCTCAGTTTCTCAGATGGGTCAAACCAAAGATATTACCTCAGAACTTCTAGTAAATGAACTAGAAATCCGCTCTCATTCAAGGGTGTGCACCTATTGCATGGACGGAGAGAGAGCACTGAAATCATCAGACATCCATTAGTGCGTGTGAGGGAAACAACTGGAAACACAGCGCTGGTTGTTCTCTCCATACTCAACACGACGGAATCCAACGGCGTGCACGGGCGAAGGTATAATACATGTATTAAATTGTATGAAATAATTTTGCATTTATGTTACGATAAGCGCAAAACCACATCTTCCAGATTACAGTGTTTGTTAGAATATTAGTGCCTCACAGAACCTGTACAGTATGTGTCAAATATACAATTAAATAACTTGTATCATTGGTGAAAAACATGTTAACTCCTCAATAACTACTTAAGTGTTACCTTGTCATCCCGCAGGAACTACTAGTGATGTGGCCCATTATTATAAAGTGAAAAACATGTTAACTTCTAACTAACTACAAGCGTTACCTTACAAGGTAACACTTGTCCCTTAAAAAAAAAAAAAAAAAAAAAAAAAAAAACTAGGTGTATATATATATATATATATATATATATATATATATTTGGGCTGGGTATTGTCACAAATTTCACAATTCGATTCGATTTCGATTCACAAGCTTGCAATTCGATTCGATTCAATATTAATATTTTGGATATCAGTTACAATAAATGGCAAATTTTCTCAAGAAAATCAAATCTCTAAACTAATGCTGTAAACTATGGTAGTCTAGTTGTAGCCTACTAGGCATCATTAGCCTAATTACACTTTTATTTGTTTTTATAATAATAAGTAAATTATTATAATTAATATTAAATTAAATTCATATTAAATATTAATATAATAATAATAATTATTATATGAAATATAAACATTTAAATGGTGGCTGTCATAGAAAAAACTTACCAGATTTATTCAAATATGCATTAAATATTGAAGAACATTAAGATTATATGAAGAGTTCAGATGCAAAAGCCTCTAAATGCCATTTGAAATTTTCTTCTTTAATGATGATTTTTATCAAGCTTGTATATTTAAGTTCAGTAATTTCACTTAAATAACAATTAATAGGTAATTATCATTGCCATTTAAGTGAAATCACTGAACTTAAATATACAAGCTTGATAAAAATCATCATTAAAGAAGAAAATTTCAAATGGCACTTAGAGGCTTTTGCATCTGAACTCTTCATATGTAATATGGTGTATATATTTAGCAAAACGCTCCTCTCTAGAGTTATTTTTTCTAGCTGACTAACGAGTGTGACGTTGTGTCGTAATGTCATGACGAAACATGTTACAAGCTGTTGACGTCTTTCCACGGTTGAAATACTGATTGAGCCAATCAATGTGACATGATACGGATTTCGATAAGTTGTACTCTATCTTTTAACACACTTTCAGATGCTCATTCATGTTTATTTTGTGCTGTAACTGGTATTATTAAGCCGGAAGAGCTGCTGCTTCTCTTGAGCTGCACCAGAGGGATCTCAAGCCACAACGCCAAAACGCTATTTGTGTTTTTGAATTTCTAAAGAAAATGAACGCAATTTGAAATTTGAGAGACTTTGTTTCATATCAATAGTAACAAAGGACAAAGATTATTGTGATTTTTTTTGGATGCGCGCAGCCGCGATACAATGTTCCATTCATTCAAATGAAACAGGGTGACTAATCGATTCTTAAAATTTAAGTATCGATATCGGTTCGTAAAAATGAGAATCGATTAATATCGAGAAATCGATATTTATTACCCAGCCCTATATACTGTATATATACTGCATATATGCGGTACTGTGCAGAAGTCTTAGGCACAATTGTATTTTTACCTCAAAGAAATGGTTTAAAGCCAGTTATTTATATATTTTGTTGTAGTGTCTCAGTAGGAAATATCAGTTTACATTTCCAGACATTAATTGTGTGATTAATTGTAATAATCCAGTGAAATTTTTGAATGCACAAGGATTCTGACAACAGCTCCACACGGAGGTCGGATCTCACCATCATCGAGTGCATCTGAAATTATATGCAGCAACAGAAAAAACAGAGACTAAGACCAGACTATATATAAACATAAATATAGCTGCAAGCAGCGATGAAAGGGCCAAAGCCGGCGGCAATGCCACCCCGGTGACCGGCTTGGGCCCGTCATCGCTGCTCGCAGCTATATTAAATGTTACAATCTTTGAGGTTTTCTATATAAAATCTATAAATTATAGTTATATGAGTTAAAGTTTAAATAATCACCAGTTACTAAAATAAAAACCCATTTTGACTGACAACAAATCAAAACGTAGGGTGGGCATTGTCTGATGTGGACTTATGTGGCCTTATATAAAAGTCAATCAGACCATCGTCATCATCTGGTAAGAGAAATCTCATTACCAAACACTCCAGTTCTGAAAGTACAGCATGTCCCATTTAAACCAGTAAACAGAGGCAAAAATAGCTATTTGTTTTGACCTGAATTTAACTGACCATGGAAAACATTTACTTCAAAGTCAGTCAAAAGAAATCTTTACAAGACCTATGTTAGCATATTATTCCGATGAATTGATACATGTAAATAGACCAACTGAATGTGTGCATTGTATAGATTTTAAAAGACAGTGAAAATTATTTAAAATGTATATTGTTCTAAAATGTTTAAGAACAGAGGTTATTGGGGATCTTGAAGGCACAATGTTGACTCAAATACATTTATCATGTTAACATCAGACAAAACAATCAAATGGTGTCACTGGCAAGAAATAATCCAGCATTGTTGAACAATTCAAATATATCATACTCTTTTCAAAAGATGAAGAAAGCCACCATTTGGGAAATATGCTCTCTCTAATCATAGCCATGCTAGCCAGTATGAGGGTGGCCGTGTGCCAACAAATGCATAAATTAGTAGATACAAATTAAAAATTAATTTATTAATCCTCACTATATACACCACCAAGGCCACCAACTACACCATCTAACTGCATTTTAGGATTATACTTTTACAATAGATTTCTTCAGGGTGGGAAGAAAGCTGCTCAAGTCCCATTGAGTGTCAATGAAATTAATATTAGCAAAGTCAAAATCCTTAACTAGTGCATGCAATCCAAAACAGAGCAAAAAAACTGACCCTGTTAAAGAACATACATAACACAAATTATTCAAGCACATAAGGACAGTATTTTATATAATCTAAAATATAGATGGAGCAGTCATGACGAAGCAGAAAAGAGAGATGCTACAGAGAGGCTTTTTTTTTAGATAAAAAATACATGAAGATGCTACTGAAATCCAGTGACATGAGAGAGAAAATTAGACAGAAAGAGATACTTAAAACATCAATACACACCTGTAGTATTTTCGAATTACCATGCTTTCCACCCCTGAGATGAGTTATTTATGTATTTTTGTCTGGAAAAAAATCCTCTGATGGTGCAAGAATCGGCATACATTCAGTAGTAGGGGCTGTTCTGGATGTTTTCAACCCGCCCATTAAGGGTGGGAATGAACACTTTAGCTGTGTCCCAATGTGAAGGCTGCATCCTCCGAAGTCCGTATTTGAAGGACGGTTGGCCGTATTTGAAGACCGATTGCGTCACAGCCGCGCGACGAAGTACGTCCCAATTCAAAGGCTGCATCCGCGTAGTCCGCATTTAAAGGCCGATTGGGTCATCTCGGTGGGATGAAGGCTGTCCCAATTCAGTTATGCATCCTCCGAAGGCCGTATTCGAAGGCCGGTTGCGTCATTGCAGCGCGACGAAGGCTTACCTAATTCAAAAGCGACGCCAAATGCACCCTTCATTTCCCCGTGAAAGGAACGATACATGGACACTTCGCGGACTATCCTACCCGATCCTACCCCATAAATCATTGCGCGGGTGACGACAGCATTTTTATTTAAAAAAAGGGTGGCCGAGAGTTCAGTGGTGGACGGCAAATTCACATTTAAATGTAAAAGTATTATGTTTTTATTTACTCAAATAGCCAGAGAAACCAGTGTTAAGAGCCAAAAGTTTTTTGTTTGTTTTTTTCGTTTTTTTTTCTTATTATTATTCATCTTAACTCATTCGTCAGCATTGCATGGTTTTGTCAAGTGGAAATGCGAAAACGGCTTTTATAGCCTTGTATTGCATTTCTTGTACATTGTATTTCTTTATTATTCATTATTTCATTATTTTATGCAACTTTAAATGTGTACACAAAAGAGAATTCATGGCTCTGGATATTTGTTTATTTTTGTAAGGGTCTGTGAGTGTTTGCAAGGTTGATACATTTAAACTATAATATACTTTTGTTTTGTGTCGTTTAATGTAAAATGTGTAGTGTTGTGGTCCTGTGAGGGAAAAGGGTAGGCTACTTCACATTTGTACATGAATACTATCGCAGTATGAAGTTCCTTACATTCTCCCACTGGTTATTTTAAAAATTAAAGTAACAAATTGTTGGTCCATTGTCACAATATTAACAAATTGTTGCTAACTTCAACTTCGTCCCATATCAAAGTGCGCACCTGAAGCGCTCGGACCGGTCTAGCCTGCGGAGGATTGTTCTTGTCGCCTAGCAACTGTGACTGACAGCTGACGACGACGAGCGGGAGTACGTTTGCACTGGACTTTTTATATTTGGTTTAAAATATTCAAATAGGATTGACAGCCTGTATAAATATATTCACGATGGTCCATTTAGACAATAAAAAGAAAACCCTACAAAATCGTATGGTACGATTAACATTTGAATAGGCTATTGGCTATATATGTGCCTATGTTTTATCATTATTATTTTTTAGGCTATTTCATTACAATATTTACGTAGGTTAACACCCAATATTTGAACAGTTTACAGTGTAATCTGGCTATTCAGGACGCAGCCTCTAGCATTAAACCAGCTCTGGCCAACTCTTGAGCCGAAAATACATGACTCGAAATATTTTTTTAGTGGTTATGTGAATTGAAATTATGTGATTTTATATATATTGCCCCTCATTTAAAGACAGGACAATATAAAACATAAAATTTCCAGTAAAATATAAAACAACAAAATGACAATAGCCTTTCTCCATAGCTGTTTACTCAGTTTCATTAAATGAATGATCAGGGTGGCAGCTGTACTCTCGCTCCGTTGCTTGGCGCCAGGAGCAGTAATAGGGAACACCTGGTTGCGCAATTAGGAAATCCCACGAAGGCTACATGAAGCGTCCTTCGAAGGCCAAATAGACTGCATCCTTCGAAGTCTACAGCCTTCGAAGTACGCAGCCTTCACATTGGGACACAGCAATAGTGTCAGCCATCTTTTTATGGAAGCTAAGCTAGAAGGCTCTTGTTCTGTGGAGAAAGATGAATAGTAGGGGTTACGAGCCTCTTTTTCCATGTCTGGCTGTCGATGTCTGGATTCAGCTTTTGCTTTCTGCAGTCGCCATTCATTGTTTACATGTACACCTTTTGTTTCAATCTAACTGAATTAATTCCGATTGGTGCATCTGAATGTAGTGTTTACATGAACGCTAAACAAGTGATCGATGTGCGTTTTAAAGAGCCCCTATCATAGCATTTTAAATGTTCCTATTTTTGTTTTGGGAGTTCCCAAAACAGTTTAACATGCATGCAAGGATAAAAACCACTTTATTTGTCTTATAATATGCATTTATTTTTACCCGATTTGCTCACCGACTCCCAAATGATTCGTTCGACGATTCATTTTCCCAAACACCTCCTTTGAGTGACGCGAATCTGCGGCGATTGGTCAAATGACCCAGTCAGTTGTTATTGCTAAACCGTAGGCAGAGATTGTCGCAACGGAACGCCCATAACCAGGATTATAGCTTGTCAAGTGTTGAAAATTGTATATATTGTTTGAACAAACATTTCAGAAAAATTGCAGTTTCCACACGGTCACTCTTTTTTGGGACAGTGCTTATTATATAGAGCAAAGTCATATTTGGCTACAGTAAGTCGTTTAGGAGGTAATTGCCATTTTTCAATGAATGTCTGGTGAATATCAAAAAAACCTTCACCCCACTTAGAAGCTGCGCGGAGTGCACAACACACACAACACAATATAACTATATTGTGCATAATTATGCATGCTTCAGAAAACATAATAGCAAACATTATTAATAATAGTTATAGATTGTGATTCGGAGGAGGACGAACCTGATCCATATACACTGGATACTGAGCCCTCCTTCGGGAACAACCGGCTTGTGAATCCACATTTGAATTCATTTATTTTTTTGAATGATTCATTATTAAAATGATGAGAACACAAGGTTCGGGCTATACTGTTGTGGTATCATTGCAAATATGAACTCTAACCACTGATTCTTCACATGCTCGACCTTGGGCAATGAAAACAAGTGGCTGAACTGTCTTTGTAATGTAGAACACAGTGTCTTCTCGACATGACGCTATTTCTTCAACATAAATGACCCATTTTAAATACACATTATTCTTTCCAGAGGTAAAGTATCCTTTTAATGTCAAAATGCAGGTTGTAGCAGGATCTTGCAGCAGCTTTTATTTAAACAAACTCTAACGCTCATAAACTGAATCACAAGAAACAAGAACAGAGCAACCGAATCAGAGCAACCGAATCAGAGCCCAATGAAGACAGACAAGGAACAGACTGACCCAGATAGCAAACTGACATTGAATCAACGTGGAAATATGACATCGAAACAACGTTGATCTGACATTGTTTTGCTCATCGAATTAACGTTGAACCAACGTCAGACGCGTCATTCTTTCAAAACTAACGGAAAATCAACTTGAAATCAACCCGTTGTTTCAACGTTATGAAAGCAAACCAATTTTCGATTTTCATTTAGCTTTGAAGAATGCAGCGTCTGACGTTGGTTCAACGTTAATTCGATGAGCAAAATCAACGTTGTTTCAATGTCATGAGAGACGTCATTTCCACGTTGATTCAATGTCAGTTTGCTATCTGGGGAAACACAGGGCTTAAATACACAAAACAGATCTGGGCAACGAGACACAGCTGGGACAAATGAACTCAACAACTAATTAACAAGACAACAGATGACAGGGATAACATCAATGAAACACAAACTGGTGCTGTCCCAGATAGCAAACTGACATTGAATCAACGTGGAAATATGACATCGAAACAACGTTGATCTGACATTGTTTTGCTCATCGAATTAACGTTGAACCAACGTCAGATGCGTCATTCTTTCAAAACTAACGGAAAATCAACTTGAAATCAACGCGTTGTTTCAACGTTATGAAAGCAAACCAATTTTCGATTTTCATTTAGCTTTGAAGAATGCCGCGTCTGACGTTGGTTCAACGTTAATTCGATGAGCAAAATCAACGTTGTTTCAATGTCATGAGAGACGTCATTTCCACGTTGATTCAATGTCAGTTTGCTATCTGGGGTGACCCAGTTCGCCTACTTATACTACACCCTAAAAGTATGTACTCTTTTTGTGAAGAAAAAGTACATATACTTTAAGAAAATCCTCCATTCAAAGTAATATATTTTGTCTCATGTGTTTGCAATTTGAATGTAATGATGCACTTAAAAGTTAATGGCTATAAAAGTATCTTTACAAAAGTTCACAATGCTGCTGCAGATGCAATATTATGTAGCCAAAATTGAATAAATACATTTTTGGCAGGTTAGATACTGAAAATTATTTACTTAGACCCCTTTATCTAAACCTCTCTACACAACTGCTTGACGGGTGCACCCTCCATGTCTGTAGTTTTTTAACACTTTTCACTCGTGTTTGTAGTTCTATCCGAATCCTCGTGCAACGCACGATGGGTTGTGAGCAATATCAGCCGCTAGAGTGTGCACTTCAAATTCTGACCGGAAATAGAAGATCATCCGGGTCTCATTGGAACACTCATTTCAATATACTACGATTTGTTTACACGGAAACAATTCTGAAGAGAAAACGCAAAAGTGCCGTTGCGTTATCACTTTTTATTCTGCAATTTGACGAGCGTTTTGGGTGTGAAATCCGCGTGCAGATGGTGATGCAAAAGTCTGTGAAATTCAATGTAGTATGCACTCCAGGCGGCTCCAAGAGTGCATACTACAACAACACCAAGCCCGCGCGCCTGCGTACAACCTTCACTGTCAAGCAGACCTTTGCGTTTTTACCGTTTACACAGGAACGCGGTGGTGGAGCATTTTAAAGATTTCCACTCTGGAGGGTGGTTTCACTTTTTAGAATATTCACCGTGTGAACGATTTTTACGTTTTCACCCGCGAGCGTTATCGTGTAAACAGGGCCTAATTCTATTTTCAAATACTATTTAGGACGGATAGTAGAGTTGAGCCGGATACTCGGCTGAAACGAGTATCCGGTACGGATAAAGCACTTTTGTCGAGTACAAATATTATACGAGTAATACGAGTCAATATCTGTGCTCGGATAAAAAAAAGAAAAAAAAAGTAATGTTGAAATTAGGGCTGAGCGATATATCAATATAAAGAATATATATTTTAAATGTGATATGTAATTAGAGTTTGCGCTGCACGCCTTGCTCCAAGCAAGCTGTTTAGTGCTGACCCAGAGCTCTCTGCACTGCTCCCCGCGCCCCAGTCACTCCTTTTCCACTTTGCGTGCTTGATTAAAGCATGTTATGTTATAACATGAAATAAAGTCTTTCACCTCAGCAAAACGGACTTTGTCCTGTCAGCCGTTATACTGTAACGTTAGTCGTAGCGCACACTCAATTGCACGCGCAAATGCGGCGGCGCGCGCTGGATCGCCTCACTGTATATAAAGTGCAAAAGAAACAACGAGCATGCAACACTGTTGCGTTGTAAATAACACGAAATAAAAACAAAGCAGGTATGCTTTGATTGATGATTTTAATTCTATTCACCAGGAGCAGTTTCAATGTTTCATTAACAGTATTGTCTATTCACCAAGGTAACTGTCATGTCTATATTAACCCCTTAATGCCCCTATTTTTCTTTGTGTTATTTTTTATATTTTTTAAATGAATGTAATGGCTCATACCAACGTTGTATTGACAAAATAAATAAACCAATTAATAAATCACAATTACAATTCCAAGGGAATAATCTGCAATTAAGATTTTTGTCATAATCATGCAGGTGAAGAAACCTGTTAATTATTTATTCATTTGATTTTGCAAATGTTCATGTTTCAATAAAACTACTTGTGACATGTCATATTTGCCTTTGACTGAACATTTGCTCTCACTTTGCAGAAAAAATATCGGGATATATTTTGTATATTGAAATTCAGCCTAAATATATTGGGATATGACTATTGGTCCATATCACCCAGCCCTAGTTGAGATGAAAACTCTTGTTCGTTACATTTTACTTCATATTTGCAACCACATGTGTTGTATTCATTGTTGCAAAACTTGTTCTGTAGTTCGTTGTTATCGTGATCAAAACCATTGATCTGAAGCTCAATGCTGATGCTGTCATGTAAATAGTTTTCTTATCAGCAATAAATATAACAATTTCTGATCAACCCATATCAATTGCATGCTTAAAATAACATACCGGTTAAAGCCCCGCCCATTTCAAGACTACCCGACCCACTTCCGGGTTTAGGCCCCGCCCAGTCCGAGTACAGATACAGATACAGATAATTCATATGGTTATACAGATACAGATACAGATACAGATAATGCTGTACTCGCTCATCCCTAACGGATAGTATGCGAATTGGGATGCAGCATGGGTGTGCCACATGCAAACACAACAGGTGTGTTTGACTTCATGCAGATCTGCGCAGACCAATAGGCGGCTGACTTAAAACAGTGCATGCTGTTTAGAAATTTTGTCCGACTTGATGCAGCGCCGATGCCACATGACTCTGACGTATGCCATCAAAATACAGCAAGAGCGTTTCGAGAGTAGCCATGGTGTGTTCATGTGCTATGTTAGTTATAGTAAATACCAAAAGCCGACGTGGAAAATGCATATGAACACCCAAAATACACACATGTGGTATTTTCCACTGGGCAACTCGTAGAATATTTTGATGCATGAGTTGCCGAGATGAGATAACCTTTAACCTTTTCAAAATGATGGAGAGCAACGCAAGAGTCGTGAATGGTAAAAATATGTACTATTCATGATCTAGAAAATATACAGCATTTTATTTACCATTTGAGTTTTTGATAAAATCATTTCCTTGCTGTAGTAGATGACTTAAGCAATCTAAAATAGTTTTAGCTAAAGAACAGGTCTGGATCTCCATCTTTTAACCACATTACCACAACAAAAGCACTTTGTTGCACAAAAGCACACTGGTAAATACCAGTTCACAAGTGGAAAATATTATATTTTCCATAGCACATGAATGCACCACTAGCCAGCGCAACTTCTCAAGCTCTGATGATGGCACAGCTCGTTTTGCTGGATTCACTGCTTGACAACGATCACGTGTGTTTCGTGTTTATCACACCTTTAGTTCCACTGAAGCTCATAAATCAGTTTTTTTTCTATAACAGTAAACCCGTTTTTTTCATGTAATTGTGATGTTATATTGTGTTATGTTTATCAAAATAAAACTGATTTAAAAAAACATCAATCCATTTAATTGATAGTAGCAATAGTCTTTATTTTTGTTCACACAGATGCTGTATGAAGCAGTACATAAAGTATTGGCAAATAGTTAATTTATTTCACTTTAGCTGTAGTAAAGTATACAAATACCATCTGAGCGGTCACTATGGGAGTCCGACTTCATGTTTCCGTTTGCAGTTTGTTGGGACCAACAATATGAAGTTTTAGCAAATATTAAGCAGACAGTCTACTAATACTATTAGTTGACATGTAGCTACAAAGTTACTGGTAACACTTTACTATAAGGTTCGTTAGTTAACATTAGTTAACTACATTAGTTAATATGAACTAATAATGAATAGCACATATACAGCATTTGTTAATCTGTGTTAATGTTATTTTCAACATTTACTAATACTTGATTAAAATCTTGTTAACATTAGTTAATGCACCGTGAACTAACATGAACAAACAATGAACAGCTGTATTTTCATGAACTAACATTAACAAAGATGAACAAATGCAGTAACAAATGTATTGCTCACGGTTATTGCATGTTAGTAAATCCATTAACTAATGTTAACTAATGAACCTTAATTTGTAAAGTGTTACCAAGTTACTTATAGTTAGTAGAATGTCTAAAGTGGACCCTTTAATGACTTGAATAATGTTCTCTCTCTTGCCAACCCTACAGCCTGTGGACAGAAGATAAGGTTTAAGCTAATTTGAAACTATGAGATAATAAAATCATAATAAAATATTATGTGCATCCCTTTAAGACACATTGGGATATATTGAGATATATAAACAGCAAGTTGAGATGACCTGGTTCTGTAGCAGAAAAACTGTTTGTATATGATTTAGACAGACCATAAACGGCCAGTTCAACTTCACACCTTTGCACTCCTGTGAAGATAACTCTATTATCTGCATTCTTGAAGTTTCATAATCAGGAATTTAGAGCAAACTTGTTAATATATGGAAAAATCCACAAAATAGCCTAGCCTGAAAATTACTCAGTGATCTTGATATAAAAAAGTGCATGCCATTGCAAAGACTCTAAGTCTATCCTTTACAGCTTTGTTTTTGCCACACTCTTGAAATTTAAAATTTTCAGGACATATTCATATTTAACTAAAGATACATTTTTTCCCCCAAATAATATAACAATACATTCCAGTGCCACTTTTTTTTACACTTATATATAATATCATGGGAGACTTTGGGTAGGCTCTTTTGACACCCTATAAAGTTAAATGGCCTGCTAGAAAGTGCTAAAGACCAAATGTTTCCAGTCATGCAGGACTATTTCAGGATAATACAGTCTTGTTACAGACACCTGAATCCTTGCTGTTTCCTGTGTGAACCACCTGTGGTACAGCTGTCAGGTTGCCATGGCAATGCAGTCAAGTATTTCCTGGACACACACACTTGCACACACTTTTCTGTTCGTTTGTCGTAGCTCAGACTCTCAGGAGAGCAACCTTAATCTTTAAAGTCATCAACTGTTCTCGTCCCTCGATGGCTCAAGTATGACACCTCCACTGCCGAGCTGTTTCGCTGAAGATCTGCCACACGACAAACACCCTGAAATATGAATGAGCTTAAACACAAACAGCACAATTTGTTGACTGAGACAAGCAGATTATATATTATTAATAATGTATAGTGCAAACACCTCAGTAGATGATGAGGCGACTGCTCAAATTCATCATGTATTATTAGGGAGGTGATGGGAAAGCTAACACTGTGATGAGAAATTTGGGTGTTTTTATTATTGATTCAGCATTTATGAGGAGTTTTTGCCAAGTAAGTAAAGTCATACATGTATATGTACATGAAAATGTACATGAAAATATGGGTGGTGTATGGTCAGGGCATTGATTTTTGGTTGAGACTACCTTTTTTTAAACGAGCAAGTTTTTAAACGAGGACTATAACGGAGATAGTATACTTTAAAATAATATTCTTAAAGGTATAGCGTAGGATTTTCTTTTTCCAGGTGGGTAGTCTATACTATTGGTCTACCTAAGTGTCAATCATTTTGGTGATATGTTTACGTAAGGCCGTCGTACGTGCTCGTCCCTATGTAGTTTTCACTTTCAGGTGTATTATGTCGGAGTTATGGTTTCAGCCATTCCTTTTAAAATGGCTGAGGGTCGAAAGAGAAAAAATGTATACGAAGTGTATGATAAGAAGAGAAAGGCCGCAGAATATAGAAACAAGACCAGAGTGATTTTGGGTGAATATCCAGCCCGATCTCATGAAAGTTCGTGTCTATGGCACGAATGTCATTTCTCGTGGCATTTATACGCCAAAAACAGTTTTTGCGTGTATTTGGCACGCGATTTTCGCGTACATATGATACGCACTTTTTTGCGTATAATACGCACGAACTCCCCACCCCCCTCCCCCCTAAACCTAACCCAGGGTTTTTTAGTGCGTACCATATAAACGAAAAAAAACACTTTTGGCGTATAAATGCCACGAGAAATGACACTCGTGGTATAGATACGCATCTTCATGAGACTGTGTTGGAATATCACACGCTGGCGTGCGCTAAAAGCACAGGTTGGGCTTCTCACTGATGCCGCAGTCGCGAAGATTCTACTAGACAGGTAAAGTTTGTCATGCTTTTTGGAGAAATCCATTTAAAATCACTAGTAAAAGTTAATGCAAGCTACTTAGCAATGCTAGCCCTGGCACGAGTCATGCACCGCATAGACACGGTAAACATCTCAATTTGTCTAAAGTAGCCGTTAGACCAAAATGGTAAATGGTATCACGCTGAAATATTCTAAAACCTTGTGTGTTCATATTCTAAAACCTTGTGTGTTTATTATTACACAAATGCAAGCTACTTCTCCACATTATGCAAATATGTATAAAAATAACATATTAATACCTACGTATTAACAATGAGACATATTAGGTTAAGGACCAATGTAATAGCACTGCTTATATGTTGCTATGTAACGTAATTGCGATTTGCAAAATAGTTTCCTCAGAACGTATTTCGTGTGATACAGGGTTGCACATATCATGTCTCGAGTCCTCGGTCACTCAGTCGATCAGTATAATAAGTAAATAAAACACGGAAGGACATTTGACATGTCTTTTTTATGAATGTTTTTGAGTTAGTTTAGAATTTGCAACATAATCGTGCAAGGCGTAATAGACGTTCCCTCTCGGGAGCAAGAGTGTTGTGTTTGTGCATGTGCATTTTTTAAAAAAAATTGGAGAGGGCGGGTCTTCTCTAAAATTCGTAAAGATCCTCCGCTATACCTTTAAGTGTGAACTGAATGTAAAATTTTTGACAATTAACTGCAATTAACTGCGTTAAATAAAATTAGTTGAACTTTAGAGTGTCTTTTTTTGTCTTAAAAGGTCATTTGTGTGGTCCATGAGGGTTTGTTGCCCCTGCTCCCATTTGAATCCGTTCTGGGGTTCGGTCTTCTGTAACGCTGTGGTTGTAATGGGTGCACAAATAGGGATAATTCAACAAAACACTTTATTAAAGAGTAACTAAACACTCAACCAACTTTTTTTAGTTAATGATCTGTAAGAATGGATCTTTATTAATACCAGTCATTGATTTGAGTAACTTTTTTGTCATTTGTTTATAAAGTGTTCTATTTCTACAATATATGGTGTAAAAACGTCTTAGTGCTGCCCTCTTCAGGTTGAACGGTGGCTGCTGCAGTTGAATTTTGCGGTGGTACGTGACACAGCGGTTGTTGGTGACGTAGGCAAGTTCCATACAAAGAGATGCGTCTCAGCTGCACGCCCCCCTTCGCTGGGCTCTGCTCTCATTTCCAGCATTTTTCAAAATATTGCCAGTGGGTGGAGTCAGGCTCTGACCAGGGGTTTAGTTACCCTTTAATAACCAAAAGAAACAAACAAAATGAGATTGAAGGATTAATCACAGTAAAACGCAACCACATTAACATAAATGAGACCAAACACTAAACAGAGACAACTAAGGGCTGAAATAAAAAACAAAAAAAACAAGCAAAAAAAAAACAAAACAAAAAAAACTGAGTAATTAATAGAACTACGAACAGGTGTGGAACTAATGAGAACTATGGAAACTAATAATGACCAGGAACACAGGCAAAACGAGAACATGGAAAACTAAACCAAAACACAATAGAATTAAACAGAACTAAACATAACCCTGACACTTACCTCTAATTACTTGGATTTTATTCCATTTTCAGTTCGTTCATATTCTATTTCCTCATAATTTAAAATCTTTTTAATCAGACAGCAATTTGGTAGATGCCATTTTCTTGCTCTTGTTTGGTGATCAGTTTGCATCTGATGGTAATTTGTTGTTGTTTTTTTTTTCCAGATTTTCTATCAACAGTATAATTTTAAGGGAATATAAACACATATTTGACCCTTCTGTGTTCTGTTCTGATTTTTTGACAATGAATTGGTATTTATTGTTCTGCAAGCTCTATCCACAATCAAATCCTACATCACATTATAGCCTATATTAAATCTCACATTAGCTGCAATTGTGTTACTAAGCATAGCAGTTTTGTGTATGGACAAATTGTCCCTGGTTAGCACACAGTAAATTACTGCAATCCCAAAAGTAAACAATAGAGGAGAAGTGATAAACACGATTCCAACATTAATGAGGACACAGACTAAACATTTTAAATATGTTTAACTCTTGTGTAAACAATTTCCACGGTTTGTCTCTTTTAACTCAAAGTGCATTCCAAATAACTGCTGCAGGCCTCTGGAAAATCCAGGAGCAAAGTTTGGCCCAATTTATAATCCCAGTTTATGTGCAGAGTTTAGATGCAACGCTCTGTCTGAGCTTGATTCTCTGTACAAATAGATTTTATGATCAATATCACCCTGCTAGTCGTTTCTGCACAATTAATCATAAGAACATCGGCTCAAGTGAAATCATTCTGTGAAATGAGTGAACATTAAATCATTTGTGAATTCAGAGGACTTGTTCTAAGCACATACAGTACAGTATGTGAGCGTGGCAGCTAAAAAACTGAGATTTGAGTGTTGTATTGTTGTAAAAAAACAACAACATTGAAATATCAAGCAGATCTGAGTGGTGGAAATGGCAAAAGAATTGCATGCTATTTTGTCACAAATTAATTTGCCACACAGTAGGTGGATGCCAAGAAATATACTGTGGCAAAAAACTGCTGACAACATAGAAAAAATAATAATAATACATATGAAATAAAAAATATGGATGTAGTGTGCGTGACGTCACCCGTAGGTTTCTGAAAAGCGTTTTTGGTAACACTTTAGAATACGGTTCCTTCGTTAATGAATAACTACACAAGAACTAATGAGTAACACAATATTAACAATCTAGTAACTATTATTAACTAACAAGAAACTCTGATTAACGAACTAGTAAGTAGCGCACAGACGAAAGTGGTAGTTCACTATTAAGTAATCAATAACTACTATTTTTTTAATACTTCACAGACAACTACTGAAAAAGTTTATCAATAATCTAGTAACTACTATTAACTAAAATAAACTCTTATTAACAAATTAGTAAGTAATAGCTCACAGATGAAAGTGTTACTAGATACTTCTGTGGGAATTACTAATTATTTGGATCCGTATTATAAAGTGAAGATCATTGGAACTAACTAGTAATTACTCAAGTGTTACTAAAGACATTTTCTAAAAGTATACTAAAGTTCACCAAAAATCTCAAACATTTGCACAAATCATGACTAGATCATGTAGTAACACTTGAGTAATTACTAGTTAGTTCCAATAATCTTCACTTTATAACACGGATCCAAATAATTAGTAAGTAATAGCTCACAGATGAAAGTGTTACTAGATACTTCTGTGGGAATTACTAATTATTGTGCAACCGTTTGAGATTTTTGGTGAACTTTAGTATACTTTTAGAAAATGTCTTTAGTAACACTTGAGTAATTACTAGTTAGTTCCAATGATCTTCACTTTATAATACGGATCCAAATAATTAGTAATTCCCGCAGAAGTATCTAGTAACACTTTCATCTGTGAGCTATTACTTACTAATTCGTTAATAAGAGTTTATTTTAGTTAATAGTAGTTACTAGATTGTTAATAAACCTTTTCAGTAGTTCTCTGGGAAGTATTACAAAAATAGTAGTTATTGATTACTTAATAGTGAACTACCACTTTCGTCTGTGCGCTATTACTAACTAGTTCGTTAATCAGAGTTTCTTGTTAGTTAATAATAGTTACTAGATTGTTAATATTGTGTTACTCATTAGTTCTTGTGTAGTTATTCATTAACGAAGGAACCGTATTCTAAAGTGTTACCGCGTTTTTGAAGCCTAAATTGGGCGAAGCTGGCCGTCGCCATCTTGGCAGCGCGTCACTCCTGGATAACAGAAAATGGGCAAAGAGGCGGGACGTGGGTGGAGCTGAGGAGCCTGTTGCTGAAAGCACGCCCCCTAGCTCAACGTGATCAAGTTTGCTCAGGCTTAGGAGCTGCTATATGCTACTGGCCTTGAGCTAAAGTAACAGCTGACCTGAAGAAGTAAAGCCAATAATTAAAGTTCATGTTTTTGGGCTTCGAAATAATAGTTAGAAGACAGCTAAAAAGTGAGTCTGTGTATCGTTATGCTGTATTATCCTGCTAGTTAAAAATGTATTATGCAGTAACTTACCATATTGCTCTAAGCTTGTGTCAGTGACTTTTATTGATGCGCATTCTAACACAGTCTCATCCCAAAAAGTCATATAACTGACGTCTTGGGACGTTTTTTGACCATACGTCAATATCCTCCTTTTTAGGGCCCCCTTAAACGTCGGTAGATGGCGATCCCGGGCCGTCATACAACTGACGCTTTACCTTTAACGTCAGTTAGGTGACGGGTTAGGTTTAGGGTTAAGTTTAGGTCTGGGGTAGAGTTAGGATCCCATAACCTCATCTACCGACGTTTAAGGGGGCCCTAAAAAGGCGAATATTGACGTATGGTCAAAAGACGTCCCAAAACGTCAGTTATATGACGTCTTGGGATGAGACCGGGTTGCGCATTCATGCCAGTCAGCGCAGCATCGCACGCCAAGTTCGTAGAGAGCTTTTAAATTTTCATTTTGGTCGCCTCTCAAATAGGTCAAACCATAGATATTACCTAAGAAGTGCAAGTAAATGTGCTAGAAATCTGTGCTCATTCAAGTATATGTGCATTTATTGCATGGACGGAGAAAGCACTGACACCCGCAGGATTTCATCTGACGGTGTAATGGATCCACTGAAGGCAAGTTGTAAGAAACATGAATGTGACGCTTACCAACAGTGGTTACAGGGAAACAAAATTTCACAAAGACACATGGCAAACATGAGGGCATAAATGCACACAAGACTAACGACAAGACAAGGGACACCTGTGAACAATGAATCAATGATAACATGACAAGACAAAGTAACAATACATGAACAAACCCAAACCGTGACAGACGGTAAATAAGAAAGTCTATCTGTTCTCTGAGAGCAACAGTACTGAAGAACGAGTGTAGCCTCTATATAGATGTTTTTTAAATCTGAAAACTCCAAAAAGCAACAAAATTGTCAGGCATCCATGACATGAGTGCATTTTTTTTTTATATAGATCCCTATATGGAACCCTGTATCCCTATATTCCATTTATATGGAAGTGACTCTCTTTTGGAGCCTGTCTAGCAGTCAGTTTATGAACTGCAGTTTAAGTCACTTAAACGGGGAGGTTATCCCTTGCATGAAACCAGGAGATATTTAGAAACCAAATAAATTTAAATGTTTAGTGGCACTTTATTTGAATGTGTCCTTGTTTACAGTGTAATTGCACAAATAAGTACTGAATAATATGGACTGCGTTTAGGTTTAGGGCTGTGTTAAGTTTTGTAATTATGTGTAATTTACTGTTATTACTGGCAAATATATGTAAAATGTAACAAGCAGACAAAAATAAAATGTTTATTTTAACCTTTGCAAATGGATTTGGTACTGAATTGAAACCAGTGAGCCCTATAAGAGAATGCTGATAAGAATTACTTTTATGTTCTCCAGTCAAAACGTTTTATCAAATCCCTAAAACCTACAAAGTACAACTCCAACACTTGCTTAATAACAATCCTACAGCATTACTTGTGACAAACACAGGACCAGAAATGATGGTTCTGTCACTGTGCTGTCTAGAGCTGTCAATCAACATCACGATCATTGATGAGCCCCACTGAGCTTCTGAGCGGTTCTGCCAATCAGCTGATGGACGAGCTGAAGCTCAGGGCGCCGTCGTGTAATCGTCACTCACATCTGGAAATAAAGGAAACTTACTGTGCACACTTGTTTTTGGAATAGACACAAGTCTCGGAGATCTAAATGTTCAACTCCTTATGACATATGCATTCAACATAACCTACAATGGTTAATTGTACATAGAAGTAGTAGTTTATTTAACACTAAAAAAGTAGTTTGCAGCAAGCTCATGCAGACATTAAAAAAAAAACAAAAAAAAAAAAGCAAATAAATCTAATTTAGGATAACCAGACCAGCTGACCGTCAATCAACACTAGAAGAAGAGTTTAAAAATTGTATTGCTTGGGGGAAGATAAGTTTGCATTCAGTGTCAAGATGTAGTCATGCATAATAATCATAAAACAATCACCTCCCTTCATGGCAGTGCTGTCCCCCGTCGATTGCCACCCTGTAGTTATGCTCATGACTGTAGCGGACATGACAAGAGGAAGACAATGTCTTCTCTATTTTAAGGCCAATCCACTCACCCAGAAACCTGTTTCTTCTACAGCAACTCTGAAAGAACAACTTCTTTTTTAGAGAAATGCTCTGGAGATTTTTAGCATGCCAAAGTTTAGTCCACTTTAGGATACTTTTAAAAAGGGTATGTGTGACGGGAATAATATAGTTTATACTAAGTGAGAACTGAATGTAATGTTACCATCACAGAGAGCAAATCCCTGAAAACTCATCTCTTCCGTGAGCACTTAACATAAGTAAAATAATAATAATAATTTGTTCCTTTTCCTTTAAATTCTCGCTTATCTCCGAGCAGTGTCTGAACTTTGTATTTTGAGCACTTCTTGCGTTGTTTTTGCATCTTCACGATGACTCATTTGGTTAAAAGCGTCTGCTGAATGACTAAATGTAAATGTTTTTGGAGACTTAATTGCTCGTTATTTGCAATTAAATGTAAATGTTTTACAATATTACATGCAATTATCTGAATTTAAGAGTGCCTTTTTGACCCACTTAAGTATGACTTAAAAAGAATACATATTTATATACAATTTCGTAATTGTCTCATTTGAAAAATTTCATAATTTCATAATTGCCAAAATATGGTTAAAAATGTGGACTGTCAAATGTACAAGCACTTAAATAAAATATAATTTAATGCCCATTTTGTGCTATGCATTTATGTGCAATTACACATTTGTAATGACCAATTTGCAATTTAGTATATTTAAAATATATTTACTTCTGAATAACACTTCAATTGAAATTATATTCAAGTACTTCTCATGTGCTTTAGTAGTCTATGTTAGTCAACACATCAAAAACAAGTGCACTTCTTTAAAGCATGACAAACTATTATTAAAACATATTTGACATATTACAAAGTGTGGATTTTAAAAGTGTAGTTAAGTGTGTAAACCCTCCTATTATCCTTGGGGTCAATTTGACCCCATTCAATGTTTAACGTCTGTAAAAACATAATTCTATTTAATTTTTTTGTTTCAGATTTAATGACTTTTCCTAATTTAATGGGGACAATTTTGTAAACATAAAATTAAACTGCTAATATTTTTTCAAAGTCCTGTACACATTTTGTAGCATCGGTGTTCCTTGGGGTCAATTTGACCCCAGGCTCTTTTAGATGTATAATAAAACAGAAGAAATATTAAAATTTCCCACATATTTCTTTAGGTTGTTTTATTGAGGTCCCTATAACATGTTATAATTTGAATTTATAATGTTCATTGTAATTTTACATATTCAATATCATATTCAAAAAAACGTCCCTCTGTTTTAGGGCTCTAACCAAACAGAATCATATCAGTAGTATTGCGAGAAGTAGTAGTTCACACATGACATGTGATATAATTCTCAAGAGAACTAATAATTCTTTCCTGTGCCATGGGGAGGGGATAACATCTGTAACGGTTACCAGCTGGAGTGCCCTATTTATCCACCAGAGGGCACTCCAGATAAGACTAGGTTTCACACGAACTCCATTTCCCATAATGCCCCGTACCTAGGTCTAATCACCAACACAGGTGTTCCTCATTTACCCCTCCATATAAGCTGCTCTCTGACTCTCAATCAGGGCGAAGTCTTGTTTTGCCCTGGCAACATTTCTGAGCGTTTTCCCTGTGATTATCTGGTTTCTCTGGTTATCGACCCTCGACTGTTCCTGGACTTTGATTCTCTGTTTGCTGCCTGCCCCGACCCTTGCCTGTTATCCCTGGATTCTGATTGTTGCCGCCTGTCCTGACCTCTGCCTGGTATTGTTTATGCTCTGGATTTCCTGCTCTATATTGTATGCCGATCGTTGACTTCTGCCTGTCTGACTATTCTTAATAAATATAACTGCACATGGATCTGCACGCTTCTGACTCTTCATGACAGAAGACTTCGCCGACACAAGATCCAGCAGCCATCATCGTCATGAATCCAGCAGTCAAGCTTATGCGTCTCCGTCAAGGAGATCATTCCATTGAGAATTATGTTGCTGACTTTTTAGAGCTGGCTCACCTGACCTGCCTAGATGAGGTATGCTTAATGATCTTTTTTCGTGGAGGACTATCTGAACCGCTCAGTTCGTTCATGCCCTTGCATGATCCTCACGGGACTTTAGAGCAATACATTGACCTGGCTCTTCTGTTGAGCGGATCATCTTTTACTGTGGGCTTTGAGGAGAAGGCCGAGGGGGCGTTCCCAGAGACCGTCCAGCCAGAGACCGTCCAGCCAGAGACCGTCCAGCCAGTGACCGTCCAGCCAGTGACCGTCCAGCCAGTGACCGTCCAGCCAGTGACCGTCCAGCCAGAGACCGTCCAGCCAGAGACCGTCCAGCCAGTGACCGTCCAGCCAGTGACCGTCCAGCCAGAGACCGTCCAGTCCGAGACCGTCAGCCCTGCCGAGCCTGCACTTCACTCAAGCCTCGCGAGTGATGAAGCTCCAGTTCAAGTGAGTCATCATGAGTCTTCAGTTCATGTGATTGAATCTTCAGTTCAAGTGAAACGCCGCCGCAGGAGGAGAAGGAGGGCTCGTTCAGTTCGCCAGGCTTCGGTGAGCTTACCAGGACTCCTCGCCCTGCCGGCCCCGCCTCTGCGCCTCGCCCTGCCGGCCCCGCCTCTGCGCCTCGCCCTGCCGGCCCCGCCTCTGCGCCTCGCCCTGCCAGCCCCGCCTCTGCGCCTCGCTCTGCCTGTGCCTTTCAAGCTCTGTTCAAGCTGTGCCCTTCAATTCCCTGTGGACTTCTCCAAGTATTTTTTGGGGGGGGGCAGTAGGTACCTTGTGAGGGCCATGGAGGCGATACAGACATGGCCTTCATTTCGTCCTGCTCCGCCGTGGCCGCCTGAGGGGTCTTCACCGCCGTGGCCGCCTGAGGGGTCTTCACCGCCGTGGCCGCCTGAGGGGTCTTCACCGCCGTGGCCGCCTGAGGGAGCTTCACCGCCGTGGTCTCCTGAAATGTCTTCACCGCCGTGGCCGCCCGAGGGGTTCTCACCGCCGTGGGCAGCCGAGGGGTCTTCACCGCCGTGGTCGCCTGAGGGGTCTTCACCGCCGTGGCCGCCTGAGGGGTCTTCACCGCCGTGGCCGCCTGAGGGGTCTTCACCGCCGTGGCCGCCTGAGGGGTCTTCACCGCCGTGGCCGCCTGAGGGGTCTTCACCGCCGTGGCCGCCTGAGGGGTCTTCACCGCCGTGGCCGCCTGAGGGGTCTTCACCGCCGTGGCCGCCTGAGGGAGCTTCACCGCCGTGGACGCCCGAGGGTCCCACAACTCCGCCCTGGTCACGTCCACAGCCTGCTCTGCCCTGGCCATGCCCACATTTTGCTTCGCCTTGGAAGCCCGAGGGTCCGACAGCGCCGCTCTGGTCTTCGACTGCTCCGACCTGGTCGCCTCCACAGCCAGCTCCGCCACAGTCTCCAGGTCCTCTTCCGCTCCACGGGCCTGGTCCTCCACATTTCTCCTGGACATTGTAAGGAGCGTCTGGAATCCGCTCCTTAAAGGGGGGGCTATGTAACGGTTACCAGCTGGAGTGCCCTATTTATCCACCAGAGGGCACTCCAGATAAGACTAGGTTTCACACGAACTCCATTTCCCATAATGCCCCGTACCTAGGTCTAATCACCAACACAGGTGTTCCTCATTTACCCCTCCATATAAGCTGCTCTCTGACTCTCAATCAGGGCGAAGTCTTGTTTTGCCTGGCAACATTTCTGAGCGTTTTCCCTGTGATTATCTGGTTTCTCTGGTTATCGACCCTCGACTGTTCCTGGACTTTGATTCTCTGTTTGCTGCCTGCCCCGACCCTTGCCTGTTATCCCTGGATTCTGATTGTTGCCGCCTGTCCTGACCTCTGCCTGGTATTGTTTATGCTCTGGATTTCCTGCTCTATATTGTATGCCGATCGTTGACTTCTGCCTGTCTGACTATTCTTAATAAATATAACTGCACATGGATCTGCACGCTTCTGACTCTTCATGACAACATCATATTTGCGAGATCTTTGATGTTTCCCTTGCCATGGGGGAGGGGAAACATAATTTTTGCGAGATTGACCCCAAACACAACTCGTGTTACTATCCTTGATAAAATAAATGATCTTTCCAAATGTTATAGATTACAAAAATCTGTACTTAGAAATATTATAAAACAAATAAAACACCAGATATATTTCTACTTTTCCAATTTTAGTTCAATCAGGAGGATTTTATGTTGATTTGTAAATTCGTCCATAGTCGTGCAAAGGGTATTCTGGACGTATAAGGGGTTATGTGGGGCGGGGAGGAGGGTGGTGGGTGGATGTCAACTTAAAAGATTACTTAAATAGTCAGCAAAGGCATAAATTAACTGAGACAAACCTTTAAAAAAACAAAAAAAAAAACCCATCATATTGTGGAGGTTTAAATTACTGGGGTCAAATTGACATGAGAAACCCATTATAATCGGTGATGCTGTCTACACCGGATGCAGTGCGACACAAGTTTCCAAACGGTAAATGTACGGCCTTTTCTTCTTTCAAATTGACCCCAGTGGGTAAAAAGTGTTATCAGATTTGAGGGTAACAGGAGGGTTAAGAAAGATAGGGCAACACTTTATTTTATTGTGTACTTGTTACACATTACATGCAGTTACTATAAATTACATGCAACTAACCCTAAACCAAACCCCAATTCTAACCCAAACCGTTTAGTAAGTACATTTTTATTACTCTACTTCAATGTATAATTGCACTGTAACACGGATACCTTAAAATAAAGTGTAACTAAACGGTAATTACATTGCTCTCTTTTAGTGCCCTTTTATTTCATTATATAATATGCAAGTGCAATGAGATTAATGCTATTTTGAGTCATGAATGACGAGTCAACTGATGCTGATTGTGACATTTTATTCTTTCTTTCTTTCTTTCTTTCTTTCTTTCTTTCTTTCTTTCTTTCTTTCTTTCTTTCTTTCTTTCTTTCTTTCTTTCTTTCTTTGGTGGGTATCTAGGGCTTCAAGACAGAATCATCAATTAAAGCCACTCTAAATATTTGCCTATGTCTCATGAGAAGTAGAAGCAGTTTTCTCTGTTGAAATCGCTGCATAGTGTCTAGCTCAGTGGAGATGCGACTGATGCAAAATTATTCATTATGAAGTTAACAAGCTCTCAGCTTTCACAGACACTCTTATAAATAGATGTGTCTTAAAAGTGGCAGGCCTCCTTCATCAACGGCACTCTGCCTGCCCTGGTAAACACATTTAGAAGAGATTTACCCATTCTTGCAGGCTAATTTAGTCTAATCTTTATGGTATCAACATTATAAAAAAATGACACGTCTATACTTAAACATTAAAATGAAAACATCATGATTATTGATAGCCATGCTGAAAGAGGATGGGCTTTGTTTCTGTCTGATTAAGTAACAGCCAACTGAATTTAATTAGTTTACCTTTGAACTCAAACCGCTGATTAATTCCATTTAATTATCCGGACCTTATCAACAGTAAGCTCATTTTACTTGCTTTTAAAATGCACCATTCAATTTCTTAATTGCACATTCAAACAAACAATCCTCAAACTTTAACTAAATGATCATCTGAAGAATGGATAATATTGTGGATAATAAGAGACGGCAAAGGATTATCATCTTGTTTGTAAAACCCTTTAGAACTTTAATTGTCTGGTCTGAAAATGGTCAGATGTATGTACAATTGCCTTATAGAGTCTTATTTATAAATGTCCCCAAATATCTGTCTACATGCAGGATGAAGACTGAAAGGTATCACAAACAGATGTTTAAGAAAAATACGTATAGCTTATTATTCTATGCCATGCCATATCAATCATATACTATAGATAGATAGTGACAATAATTTAACGGTAACACTTTACAATAAGGTCCATTAGTTAACTACATTAGTTAACATGTACAATATGTGAACAATACTTCTTCAGCATTTATTAATCTTAGTTAATATTAATTCCAACATTTACTAATACGTTATTAAAATCAAAGGTTGTATTAGTTAACATTAGTTAATGGACTGTGAACTAACATGAACGCACCATGAACAGCTGGATTTATATTAACTAACATTAACAAAAATTAATAAACACTGTAACTAATGCATTGCTCATCGTTATTACATGTTAGTTAATGCATTTACTAATGTTAACTAATGAACCTTATTGTAAAGTGTTACCAATTTAACAATACAGGCTAAATGGAAAGTTTTTGCTGCAGCATACGTTAATGTGTGCCTAAATGTAAATGCTGCCTACATTCTTAGGAAAAAAAAGGTTAATTGGGGTTCTATTCTATGTATCAAGCATAGGGTTCTTTACTCAACTACAAAGAACCTTTCATGCTAATTAAAAAAGGTTCTATAATGACAAGAAAGAACCCTTTTGGCACAAAGGTTCTTTATAGGCTATTATTCATTCATATATTGCATTATTCTGCAACATTTTGTAGTTGTAATTAAATTATTGTTTATTAAACTGTTGTAGTAACTAAATATCACATCTTAATCATGCTGATTTTTGGAGGAGAAAAACTGAAATGGCACTCTTTGTGTGATATTGATTAACTACATAAAATGATATAAATATATACATTTTCTAACCCCCATATCTTGAATTTTGTGATCATTCACAAATACATTTTAGGGTCTTGATGTTTGTCAATAATATGAAATATTTAATCCGGAAAGGACAAAACAAATGACAATGAATGAACCCAAAAGGTTCCATACAGAACATTTTTCCAGGTTACAAAGAACCCTAAAGGGTTCTCATTATTGTGTTACTGTATAGAACCTTTTAGAGGTTTCAAATACGTAGCGCTGATATAACCTTTTAAGGTTCTATATAGTACCTTTTCTTCTAAGAGTGTACACTCTATATGTCAGAATAAAAAATAAAACTAAAATATAGTGTAACAAGTTGGCAAACTATTTTCACTGAAACTTATTACCAACAGACTGTTATGACCCTTAAAATAACATTCATTGCCCAGTGTGTTCAGTTGTTTCAATAAGACAATTTTATTCGAAATACGAATTTATTGTATTAAACACGATGATTTAATCTTGCTAAACAACAAATAATTAATGCGTGCAGAGCTTACAATGTGCTTTACAGAGATGAGGTCCATAACAAAATAATCAATATGTGGGCATATACATATTTCCTATGACAAATGTAACGACTCCATGCCTGTATCTGATTTGAGATCTGAGTGGTTCATCTCCTAAATGTCCGCTTGAATGAACAGTGGAAAGGCGTGTGCGCAAAATGGAGACAGTGCGTTCAGTTGATCTCTACATAATAGTTTATTAGCCGGCCAAATAACACTGTGTGGTGGTTTTTAAAGAGGCCATCGAAACACATGTCCATCAGGTGGTCCACAAACTTAATTTTTTTTTAATTTTATTTTTTTTTATCATAATCCTCATCGTGTCTAGTACGCACCCACGATGACCGCCTCTACTTCTTTGGAGGGTCTCCGGTCCGTTACCAAAAAGTTGATCATCCCTTCCGACTTGATGAGCAAGTTACAGCCAAGGAAAAAGATCCCGAAGACTACGGTGAGGGAGAGGACGCACATCACCGCTATCTGAACTATTCTCATGATGAAGAGGCTCCTTTCATCCGGAGGGGCCGCCGTGAAGCCGTTATCCGTCACCACGGACGAGAAGTTACAACACAAGAGGATGTCCTCAGTCCGGTTGGAGAAGATTCCACTGTCCGTTTGGTTAAACGTAGTATTCATGTCTACTGTTTACCAACACTTTGAAGAGTCCAAGAATTTAGGCAGTTCCGATTTGGAAGTCTGGACACATGAGGAATTGCGTAAAAAGTGTCCGTAAAGTCAGACGCACATGTCCAATGTCTGTTCTTTAGCGCACTGGCGTCCCATGACGCGCTCCTGCTCTGATTCACAGTAACTACACTGAGCTCTTCTGCTCAACATCACACACCTGCTCGGTTAAAAGCACCGAAACAGCCGATGGGAGGTGACTCCCCAGTCCCCACTCACATGTGCATGACTTGTGACGCCACCTACAGTAAAACTTGTAGTGTTACAGTCCTCCGATTAAAAAGATATATAAAACGTATACATTTAAAAGCCATATGTGGATCAGTGATAATTCTCGAGATGATGGTCAGAAAATAATAATAAAAAAAAAAACTATTATAGGCCAACTATAGCCATGTGAGTTATTTTGATGTGTCTTTGTATTCCAAATGTTTTTAATCATATTATTTGTGGGGAAAAAAATAAATAAATGATCATGTCATTCAATTATCAAAAATAGGCTAGCATCATTTTAAAAGAACGTTTAGTGCACTACACTGCGTAATACTGACATCTAGCGTGTCGATAAATAACTGAAAACAGGACTTTGATGTGACACTCTCCGTGGCAACGACAAAGTTAACAGTCAAGTAAAAAAGCAACATTATGCCTAAATTTATTGAACAGGAGATGGATGCAACATTTTTAGTTATGTCAGTCCACAAAGTTTGACTAATGCAGTTTTGAACCATAAATCACACTGTGTTTGTTCATTTAGGTCAAGGGGAACTGGCCCCCTCTGGTTTCTCCATAGCTGTTTTTCTTTACTACTGTCACCTGATTAAGTTTGTGGTTTAAAATACAGTTAATATTATCGCACTTGTTTTATTGCACTGACACTATAAAATGAGAACAAAACCTAAATGAAATTGAGTTGAACGATGGCACTATTGTCTTGAGCATTGCTTTACAGCTGAAACTGAATTCATTTAATAATTGATGCACTTTACAGCATAAATACTGTGATTTTTCTGTTTATGAAGCTGTATTGAAATAATATGGGCCCGGTTCCCCGATAACGCTCACTCTTGGCGCGTTAAGAAGACTCAAAAAGATATATCTTAGTTGTATATGTTCCTAAGTGTGTTCCCCGAAGTGTCACTTAGGAAGCTTCTTAACTTGCTCCTCTTACGTTCGACGTTACAAAGGCGCTGTCCCAAGTGAAGGTGTTGAATTAGTTGGCATCGATTGCTCAGGAATCGATTTTCCACTTCACGCGAAGGTTTATTATGGCGTTAAGAAAGATAACGTTCTATGCAAATTAAAATTATTCGAGTAACATTTATTTTAACATTGTTTAAGTTATCAGTAAAATAGAGACTATTAATTAAATTACCAAATTGTGATATGTCAAAATGTTTGAGAAGACCGATCAAAGCAGGATTGATGTTCACAGAAGCGCGAGCCGCACGCGAATCCCAATGCGAAGCTTCACGAGATAGGATGCAAGTGGCAAAACTAAAAATCTATCAAAGCTCAGCTTCAGGTAGGGGATGTTTACAGGTAAAGATAAAGAGACTGAGAGAAGAAGAACGAGAGAAGGAGATGGAGATAAGAGAGGAGAGGTAAAGCAATAGCCTTGCATACTGTGCCCAGAATGAGAATAGCTTTATTGCAATGGATTCCTATTTAACACAAATATACAAATCCCAAGTTCTTTGACAATTACTGTGGAAAAATAACATGCCCCCGAACCCAAGATCACTTTTGGGACCTCTGTATTTATAAAACCCTCTGTACTGCTTTTGCACTGAATAGAAAATTATATTTTTGCAAAATACAATGAATTACAAGGCTGTACAGTAGAGTGCACTATTGCAGACTTATATACTGAGGTTTTAATTATATTATTTTACTGTAATATAAAATGGGGAACTAAAGTGGGCATGTGGGTAAAATGAGTCTCACTCCAGCCCTGAAACCTCTCACTCAAAGTGCAAACCTACAAACCAAATCTCCAAAACCATAAGCTATTTCTCAGCCTTTGACTAAAACACAAAACATCTAGCAGGAATTGATTTGCTTTTCTTTTCCAAACACACCAATCAACATGCTACAATTATTCACCAGGTCACACAAACACTCCTTATATGTGCAAACTCTAATTGTTTTACTGATCACTAACCAATCACTGCTTTACTGTAGTATAAGCCTATAATAAGTCAAAGGTCAGATTACCTGTTTTGAACAATTGATGCCAACAATGGACAGAGACCCCCACAGACTATATTGTGTCCTTTACTGTATTATAAAGAATATACTTTGGGTTTACATATGTTTATGGTTTTGTTGTATAATGTATACAACAGTAATGTTTGGCCTAATGAATATTTTCTGTTTCTAAATTGCATTGGTGAATACTGTCAGTGTACTTGTTACCGATCTCAGAAAACTACTTTCACTGTAGAACATTGTATTCATATAAGCGTATGGAAGACCAAAGAGCTTTAGATTTAGAAAAAAAGAAATAAAAATGTTTATATGGTGTATCAAAAATTGCTCTAATAAGTGTTTGCCATTTGATGGAAATGCTTCATTCTGACATGTTTATGGCATTTTGAATGCAGTTACATTTTTGAAGGAGATGTGAGGCATTTTGTGTGTGAAGTTTTGGGAATTGTGTGTAGAGTTTTGAAAAAAGGTGAAATAGTTCTGAAAATGTGTGAAAGTTTCTAAAGACTGCTGCACAGTGGCGGCAACTAGTGTCTTGAGCTCAAACAACACTGAGAGAGAGCTTACGAATGGTCCAGACCAACCTTACGAAAGTGTGACTTACAGAAGACATACTTAGCGTACGAACATTTCGGGAACCGTGCCATGTATTGTAATGCGGTATATAAATAAAAAAAATATATATATTTAAAATTTATATAATATATATATATATATATATATATTATACATATTGTAAATACTTTGTACTACACATCATGTCTAATAACAGTGGTAAATAGTGTGGTGGAAAACAATTTTACATCACTGAATAAGAGACAAACATTATCAATTGTCTTCAAAGGTTATTTATTTTCTTGCAAGAAAAGGTCAACAGTCGTACAGAGTGCCAGCAGAATGTGACTGAGTAGGGAGGGCATCCTTTCTTCTTTATAGTTGACTCCCTCTTTGTCATCATGAACAACATGTTCCATAACAAACACATTGTTGCATCCTACTAATAATGTGTAAAAGGCCCTTTGTCTTAGTCATACATCAGTCAAATATTCCATACCTTTTGTCAAGTCACGTATAAGGTCATGCACATAGTATGCATACACAGATAAGGGTTACAGTAATAGTTCTTTGTTCCAACAATGTAGCAGAGAATCGTGGAACTCCACATGCAACCCTCATGCATTTTACTACCTTAATCTAATTACTATGAAATATAAGAAAATGCACATATATAGAACATATTAAATTGCTTCCACAATAGTTAATTTCATACCATTTTTCAACTTGCTATAAAAAAGGATCCCCTCTCCATAATGCACAGATGATGGACTATCAACGTTTCCACTTCCTGCGGTGCCTGAAGAAAGCAAGGAAAGCCCCCCCCCACCCCCCAACCTCACAACAGTCAGCGGCATCACTGTCAGACTCCTATGATCTTACAGCTGAAGACAGCTAGCGAGATCATAGGAACTGCTCTCCCACTAATCTATGACATCTACATTACAAACAAACCCAAAACTCTGCTTCCTGCATAGACAAGTCTATTAAAGGATAACACATCGGTACCTAGTCAACTGTTCTCTGAAATTTGTTTTCATGATAATCAAATGTAAAGAGTTTTATCTCTAAAAACTGTTTAGCATATAACGCTAGTATATAGGGCACAGAGTAATGAAAAATTAAAATTGCTAGCTAATACCACTAACAAGGCTCACTTCGCATATACAGGCATCTTTGGAAAAAAGTCTCGACCAGTCGAACCACGAACCCCATTCATACAGTACAGTTCAGAAGTTCGCTGAACTTCATACAGTTCAGCTCACTTAGCACGTGGTTCATGGTTCGACTTGTTGAGACTGTTTATACGCGAAGTGGACTGTCTTTGTAAAGTATCTTCTTATTAAAGGGGTCAAGAACTGGCTTTTTAAATTGTGTCATATTGTAGTCTGAGGTCAACTTAAGACGTTTGCTTGGTTTTTGCATTCAAAAACATCAAAATGAATAAGTAATAGGCTATTTCCTACCCTAGTTTTGAGCCTAGCTGAAAAACGCTCGGTTTTTATGGCCGTCTTGCACTGAGGACTTGGAAGTAAACGCCCACTGCTGTGAGTGGATGACAGTTTTGCATTTTATAATGAGTTTCAATTCACCCATCGATGCACTTGGGGGAAATTGTTTTGAAAACGTCCAATGTTGTAAAATGGCAACCGGAATGATTTGCCCATATGTTCAACCCAGAGTCCGTGTGTTGCACAATTCCTGTCAGATTCAATATAGACGGCTCAGCACCGTTCTTTACTCTTAATCGGTCTGCAAATCCAGTCTTATTTACAAAACAATCCTCAGTGAAATGAAGCGATCAGATGGACAATGTTTTACCTCATCAGTAGGAAAGTCAAATTTATCCGTGCAATCCTATTGGAATCCAGAGGAAGCATATGCAGCGACTGTCTTCTTCCACAATCAGGCTCTGCACAATATTTTGTATTGCTCGGTAGCTCGATCTGGTTTCTCATCACGAGGTAGGCACTTTGTTATTTAGCTATGCCTGTAATGCGTGAATCGGTGGGTGCGGCTAAACCGGCCGTGTTGAAGTAGGCGTTGATCTTCTTCTGCGGGGGTGGTGTTTTATCCTCTTTGACGTCATAGTTCCCCACTTTTAAAAACGAGTCGTTTGCTGAGCCTGGTGTCAATAAAAGCTTTTATTGGACTAACAAGGATGTTTTCAGTTCTGAAACTTACAGGATATTCTTATAATATGATGACCTCTTTGATGTCAAAAGCTCAAGGAAAATTTGATTTCTCAGTTCATCACCCATTTAAACTACCTGCACTTACAAAGTTCTCAATGCTTCAGTTTGCATGTAGAGACCCATATTACACAGGTCCTTCTCAAAAAATTAGCATATTGTGATAAAGTTACTTTTCAAAAATTAGTGATACGCACAACTACTGCACTGGGGGGAGTTCCACAGATTACAGGCCTTGCCGTTTTAAGAGCTGAGTGGGAAAGTATTCTTTCCTATACTTTGCAGCTGTCTTGTGGAATGGTTTACCTTCAAACCTTAAACTGTTGAGCTCTTCCTATTATTATTTTAAATTTTCAATAAAAAATTGGTTATTAAACCAATAAAATAATAAAAAGAAAGAAAAAAGAAAGGAAATAGAAATAGAAAGGCATGTAGTAGTAGGAAAATTGTAATTGACTGCTTGTTTATCTGGGTATCTGACTCTTGTTTCGTTTTTTTTTTATTGTGTTCTTATCTGTTTTATTGTGTTTGTATTTTGTATGCCCCCTTTGTTTACTGTTTTAAATGTTATTTTGTCTATGTACTGTTTCTCGTCTTCCATGAAGGACCACAATGGAAACAAGCCTTTGGGCTTTCTTGTGTTTTTATCCTTTTGAACACTTCATGTTTATTGTTGTTCAATAAAGTTTTCAATCAATCAATCAATTGGTCTGAGGATGGAACCCAGAGGAAAGGCTGACAGAGGCACCGATAAGGCGACAAAATTCCTTCCAAAACAGGGAGGAGAATTGAGGACCTCTATCAGATACAACATTCTCAGGAAGACCATGGATCTTAAAAATGTGCTCGACGACGATCTGGGTCTCTCTGGCGGAGGGCAGTTTAGGAAGCGGGATAAAACAAAGCAGTCTTAGAGAAGCGATCGATCATGGTGAGAATAACAGTATTTCCTCCAGAAGGGGGAAGCCCAGTAATAAAGTCGAGCGCAATTTGTGCCCATGGACGCGACGGAATAGGTAGAGGTCTGAGGAGACCCGCAGGCGGTCTGTTGCTGAGCTTGGTCTGGGCGCAAACCGAGCAAGACGCGATAAAGCGGCGAATATCTCGTTCAAGAGTCGGCCACCAAAACCTCTGAGAAATAGAGGCGATGGTGCCCCTAACCCCCGGATGTGCAAATAGCTTCGAGGAGTGACCCCACTGAAGGACGGTGCGACGAGCGGACGGAGGTACAAATACTAACCCCCTAGGACAGAGATGAGGCGTGATATAATGAGAGAGAGCATGCTTAACAATACATTCAATTCCCCAGATTACCGCACCCACCACCACAGCATGAGGAAGAATCTCCTCATCAGTGGATCTGGACTCGGGAGAGGCAAACTGGCGAGAAAGAGCGTCAGGCTTTTGATTCTTGGAGCCGGGACGGTAGGAAATAGTAAAATCAAAACGGGCAAAGAAAAGTGACCAACGAGCCTGACGAGCGTTAAGTCTCTTAGCCGTACGGATATATTCACGGTTACAATGGTCAGTCCAGACCACAAACGGGACAGAAGACCCCTCCAACCAGTGGCGCCACTCTCCTAACGCGAGACGGATGTCCAAAAGCTTGTGGTTACCCACGTCGTAATTGTGCTCAGATGGGGACAGGCGGTGCGAAAAGAAGGCGCAGGGGTGGATTCTCTCGTCAGCGGGCGATCGCTGAGAGAGAATCGCCCCCACTCCCACCTCCGAGGCGTCAACCTCCACAATAAACTGTCTGGAAACGTCAGGAGCAATGAGAATAGGTGCAGACGAGAACAGGGATTTAAGGCGATCGAAGGCCGCCTGTGCGGTGTCACTCCAACAAAACCGGGTCTTGGTCGAAGTTAAAGTGGTAAGAGGGGCTACCACCTGACTGAAGTTCAGAATAAACCGTCGATAAAAATTGGCGAAACCTAAAAAACACTGGAGCGAGACCCGTGAGTCAGGGATGGGCCATTCGGTTACAGCGCGAACCTTGTTAGGGTCCATACTAATACCCTGGGCTGAAATGACCGAACCGAGAAAGGTAACGGATCGGGCATGGAACGTGCATTTCTCGGCTTTGACAAATAGTTTATTCCTAAAAAGTCGTTGAACAACTTGACAAACATTTTGCACATGAACCTGGAGAGACGGGTAAAAAATCAATAAGTCATCGAGATAGACGAAAACAAAAATGTTAAACATGTCTCTGAGAACGTAGAACTGAGACCAAAAGGTAAAACCCGGCATTCAAAGTGTCCGAGGTGGGTATTGAGGGCGGTCTTCCACTCGTCTCCTGCCTTTCTGCGAACAAGATGGTATGCGTTGCAGAGATCTAATTTTGTGAAGAACTGCGCCCCCTGTAAGATCTCAAAGGCGGATGACATACTGTAAGTGGCAAGGGATAACGGTTCTTAACGGTTATGTCATTCAAGCCTCTGTAATCTATGCAGGGTCGTAAAGAACCATCCTTTCTCTTCACAAAAAAAAAAAAAACCCATACCGGCAAGAACGAGGAGGGAACAATAGTACCAGCGTTCAATGACTCGGAGAGATATTTCTCCAACGCCTCACGTTCAGGAATAGAGAGGGAATACAGTCTTCCCCGGGGAGGGGTGGAGCCTGGAAGAAGATCAATGCAACAATCATACGGACGGTGTGGAGGAAGAGAAGCGGCCCGAGAACGACTGAAGACCGCTTGCAAATTGAAGTACTCCTTGGGGACTCCTAACAAATCACCTGGCTCCTCCTGGAAAACAGACACAGAAGACAAGGGAGGAACAGCAGATGTCAAACACTTAACATGACAAGACAGATTCCAAGCCAAGGATGGCCCAAAACTACAGGAGTATTATGGGAGTGGAAAACAAAAAAGATATAGTCTCACGGTGCTTATAGGAAACGATGAGACTCAAAGGAGCAGTGGCACGGTGAACCCTGGCCAGGACCCGTCTATCCAGAGCAAAGACAGTGGTGGGTTCCTGAAGATCCACGAGTGACCGGAGGCGGCAGAGTTGAGCCAGTGGAGGTGAACCGGAAAAGTAGTCCGAGAAGGCAACGGAGGGTGCAGAGAGGAAGCACTCACCAGTAACCCTCTCTCTACTGGTGAGCGTTGGCTTTTAACTGACAGGTGGTAACAAAGTGATTACCAGAGCCGCAGTAAAGGCAAAGTCGATTGACGATGCTGCGCTGGCGTTCTGCAGCAGAAATTCGAATTGCAACCAGCTGCATAGGTTCCTGGTCTGTCGCGGAGGGAGAGGTAACGCTGACAGTGGAGGAGGAGGAAGGAGAAGCGGCCGTGCTGCGAGTGCGTCGACGTAACTCGAAACGTCTCTCCACGCGAAGAGCCAGGTCGATCAAGCGAGTCGAGATGAGACGGAGTCTCACGAGCCAGCACCTCATCCCTGATCTTGGCGTTAATACCCTCGATGAATCGCGCCACTAGCGCGGGTTCATTCCACCCACAGGAGGCTGAGAGCGTGCCTCCTCGTGCCTACCCAGCATTGCTCCCTGGATCTCCACTGCCACTTGGAAGGGATGCTCCTCCGTAGAGTTCATGTTGGTCGGATTATTCTGTCACGGTCACTGGAGAAGAAATTCCAAAAAGGCGTAAAGCAGGTAATTCAGTCTTTAATGAAAACAAGGCAAAGCCGCAATGGCCGTATAACAATGGAAGGGTCTCAGTCTTATTCTTGGTAGGCAGAGAGATGCTTAAACGGCAGGTCCAGAAGCCTCAAGAGAATAGAGCAGGATGACTGATGAGGCATTGCATCCTCTGCGATTCTCCGCGGCACAGTGCTGGACACAGCACAAATCAGGTAACAAACAGCACCAACAATTACCAGGACAGGACAAGACAGGACAAGACAGGACAGGACAGGACAGGACAGGACAGGACAGGACAAGACAGGACAGGACAAGACAGGACAAGACAGGACAATTCATCTGTAGATGTATCACTGGCCTAAGGCAACAGGCGTGGTGAGTAGTAATAATCCGACAAAGAAGGGGTGAAAGAGGAAGCTAGAAATAGAGAAACTAATGAAAGAACGAGGATCAGCTGAAACAGATGAGTGAGCAATAATAGAGCAAGAGCAATATGTGTGTGTGTGACCAGCAGATGGAGACAGAGAACAACAAGAAGAGAGAAGGAACCAGGGTCATGACATAAAGTTCATTATTTTCCATACTATAATGATAAAAATTAAACTTTCATATATTTTAGATTCATTGCAGACCAGAAATATTTCAGGTCTTTTATTGTTTTAATACTAATGATTTTGGCATACAGCTCATGAAAACCCAATATTCCTGTCTCAAAAAATTAGCATATCATTAAAAGGTTCTCTAAACGAGCTATTAACCTAATCATCTGAATCAACTAATTAACTCTAAACACCTGCTAAAGATTCCCTAGGCTTTTAAAAACTCCCAGCCTGTTTCATTACTCAAAACCACAATCATGGGTAAGACTGCCGACCTGACTGCTGTCCAGAAGGCAATCGTTGACACCCTCAAGCAAGAGGGTTAGACACAGAAAGACATTTCTGAACAAATAGGCTGTTCACACAGTGCTGTATCAAGGCACCTGAGTGGGAAGTCTGTGGGAAGGAAAAAGTGTGGCAAAAAACGCTGCACAACGAGAAGAGGTGACCGGACCCTGAGGAAGATTGTGGAGAAGGACTCATTCCAGACCTTGGGGGACCTGCGGAAGCAGTGGACTGAGTCTGGAGTAGAAACATCCAGAGCCACCGTGCACAGGCGTGTGCAGGAAATGGGGGTAAGTGCTTACCCCCTTCCTCAGCCATGCCAAATACAGCCCCACCACAACCACCTGCCCTGCCAGCTACAGCCAGCCATCCCATCCTCAGAAACACCTAAACCAGCAGACCCGGCTGCTATGGTCCTGCATCTTCAGCCCTGCTAGATACAGTCCCATCACAACCATCTGCCCCGCCAGCTACAGCCAGCCATCTCATCCTCAGAAACACCCCAACCAGCAGACATCGATGCCGGGTTGGGGACGTAGTAACATTGCCGGAATCAGTCCCGGAATGTGCGCTGTGTAAACAAAAGCCAGGACCAATGCCGTAAGGGGTGTGTCATTAGTGATGGCGTCCATCGCGACTGTTGCTCTTAGAAGAAAGTTTGTGTTCGTCATCAACAAAGAAAGGACTAACAAACGTCTGCAAACTGGAATGAAGTAAAGAGCAGGAGCTCCTCACTATCCGCACTGAAGCTGAGATCGTTCACCAGCTTTGTGGAACGGTATGAGCATATACATGTTTTTGACGCGTATGTCTTTCCGGGATCTTTACAGGTTGTGTGTAGAAACACTCACAGATCCCGGCAAATCACTGGCAGTGTGAATGAACCGAAATCAAACAATCCCGGGACAAATGCCGGGTCACATTATCTGTGTATTTTCCGGAATCTCTGTGTAAAAGGGGCTTATGACTGCTGTATACATTTTAAGGACAATGTGGTTACAATAATGTATGTAATGATGCATTGCAGGCATGTCCTTCGCTCTAAAGTAGGGGCTTACAAATTATTTTACTGGGATATTCAACATGTTGGTCTGAACATAGAGCTGGAAAGTGAGGTATGTGTATAGTGAATATAACGGATTCAAGGGTAAAAATCCTATTGATGTTCAACAAATAAAAACGGACATAATACAGCCTAAAATTAGCATGAATATTACACAGAAAAAAAACACATGAATTACACATGTGATTTTGCACATGTGAAATTTAACTGTGAAAACATTTTTAAAAAAATTGTTTGAATCCCATGTGAATTTCCATGTGAAACACATAATTTCACATTTGAAATGGATATAAACCCATAAATTCCCATGTGAAACCTAAGATCACATGTGAAACATGGATATTCTCATGTGAAACCCATCAACAAACATTTCTCATATACATCAATATTTGATGTATGTTCAACCAATATGCACTCCATGTAACTTCATGTGGAATCCATGTACAATCGTGTATACAAATACAACACAATTGCATGAAACTCAAATAAGGTGTGTGGCCGACAAGCAGTCATGGAGGTATTCCATGTCGTGTAAGAGGAAACAAAAGTTAAAGCAAATAAAGTAGGCTACATTTGATCAGACTCAAACTCTTTGACACCAAGGGCAAGCCATGACCTTGTTGAGCTGTTGGTATGAAAAATAAAGGCACTATATGCTGTGATTGAGGCACAAGACACATCTAATGAGTCACATTGAGTAAACAGCAATTTACCACAACAAATGGTGACATGTTCTTAGGGCCTATATCTGTTTCACAACATGAACACACATTTTACTTATTCAAATTGAGATTTATTTCAAAACATGCAATGCAAATGCAAGCAGTCCATACTAATTAGAAAAAACAAATTACAAATTAAAACGCAAAGCATTTATTAAAATTATCCATTCAAATACCTCTAAAATGCAGATGTAGCAGACATGTTTGTGTATTGTGTGTTTATGCATGCATGTTGTCTCAAGTCATCAAGTCTCAAGTGTTTCCTTAAGCAGACTTCCTGTTTGGGGTAGAAAAACAAAATCAAAGATTAGAGCAGTACAAACACCAGTTTCATTTATTTTCTTTGGATTGGATTAGATCTGTTATGTTCAAGTGATGACTTGGTTTTGTACTGTATATTTAAAGTAATCAAAAAATATAAACAATCAGATCTTGTTGAGACCCACATCATGACCTCCAGAAGCCAGCCAAAGTCTGGAGCCAGCCAAAACTGGCAGCTATTTCAGTCATAAAAGTACAGATCATATTTCTATATTCCAGATAAATCAAAGCAGCGCTCACCAAGATAACAATTCATGATTTCCATTACACAAGTGTAGATGTTAGAACTTCATGCTGATTTATACTTGGCTTTCGCCAAGGTAAGCTAAGACATAGCTTTACAGTAAACTATGCTTCTCCATCCATTTCCCTTCTCCACGACGGCTGCAACTACAGTGTGGTCTCCCTAGTGGACCACCATGAAAACCGTCTGGATTGAGCCGAGTAGGGGATATCGCCAGGGTCTTCAAGTGGGCACCTTCCGTCCTCAGTGTTTCGTCGACTAGCCCACGACACTTCAAGAGGGCTCGACAGTGACCCTGGCATCCCAGAGTCAACCCCCTCCATCCCCCACTCAACTCAGCCCAGCTTATTGACCCCTACAGAGACCTAACAAAATACACAGGAACGTAATAACTGTAATTTCAGTGCAACCTACAGTATACAAACAGACTCTTCAAGAATTCTAAGAAACCGTAGAGTGGCGGCCTGTACATAGCCAGCTAGAATCTTTCCGTCTCAACCACAACCAGTTGCTGCTCCTTTCTGCTGCTTCAGATAAGTTCTTTACCGTGTGACGCAACTCTTGGCCACTGAATCCGACGTCTCTGAGGAACGGGGTTGTAGAGTGTGCCACAAAACCTCGACAACCCACTTCCACTGGATAAACTTGGACTATCCATCCTCGCTGCTCTGCCTCAGTGGCCAGATGAGCAAACCGCAATTTCTTCCTCTCATATGCTTCATCTACCGCATCCTCCCATGGCACTGTTAGCTCTATCAGCTGAACAATGCGTGCTGATCCAGACCACAAAACAATATCTGGTCGACCTGGCCCCTGGAACTGTTTACCGCCCAGCCTTTGTCATCCAGAGGGCCCAAATGGCAGAGGCAGATGTGCTGGAAACACAGTCAATTGCTTGCTTGAGGGTAGATGTAGAGAGGCTAATCAGAAGAGTGAAGGAAAACAAACTGTTTGAAACCACAATCCCGCTTTCTATATCAGGGAGAATTAATCAAATTTTTACAGTCGCCTGTCTACTCTCTAATTTCCAAAATGGCCCTCTGGTCAAGACCTTTGTCTAAACCAACATTGTAAAAGTAAATCAGACAAGTTTGCATGTTTGCATTGTTTATTGAGTTGATCAGTTACATACATTTTTGCATCTAAACATTGAAATAAAATTTGTCAACTTTGTCTCTGATGACCTTGAACACTTCTTCATCTCTGTATATTCTATCAATCAGAGTGTCTTCCTCCGCAGACACAACAAAATCACACCACGTCATGCCACTTACCAAGAGCTGCCCCTGAATTTGGTAGTGTGATGTCTGCAGCTCCATTTTGCCTAAGGTGATTTTAACATAGGGACAGTCAACGTAGTTTTTAACATTTGGGCACTTGATTTCTAGAACACCAAAAGGAGAGGGTTCTGTCGGGTCATAAACTACTCCATCCAGAGATGCTCCCAGCCAAGGCGTGTCTGGGTGGATTATAAATCCACACGGATAGTGGTTGACCCTCTTTATTTGAGTGTACTCCCATATGGCATCAGCCTCCAACTCCAGTCCTCTTCTCATTGCCTTTGTCTGATATGTTCCCTTCAGGATTCTATCACCAGACTGTCCTCACATTTGTTGCTGACAAAGCAGATCTCCCTGAAACGGGAGGCAGTGAGTCTTGGTCTCCGCAACTTGTGCCATTCCTTGCAGGAGCTTTGGCTTCTTGTGTCACTTTCCAGTTTATTTGCCATGTCCCAAGCTTGCGCTCTGCCTCAGTGGTGTTAGATTGCATGTAGATTGAGGGCTGTAAGTGGTAACCTTGCAGGGATAGGGATGGACGAGGTGGAGCAACGTGGAAGGATAGATCTCTATGTGCTGGTGCTGGCTTGCACCATCCCAAGGGCAGAGTTGACCAATGGAACCTCACAGCTGATGTTCATGCTACACACCATTGGCGACTCCGCTCTGGAGAAGTCGGCATACGTCTCAGTCACCTTGGGATGGAGTAGTATATAGCTAGTAGGGATGGGCATGATCAATCGACGATCGATTATTGATCGATTATTGAAGAATTTCATCGATGACGTTAATTTCTTATCGATTATCATTAAACTAATGCTGCTGTGTTGCATAGTGTGAGTGGAAAGTGAACGTGTTCCCCGGGCTGGTCATGTTAGCGCGGAGGTACCTGTGCATCCCGGCAACGTCAGTCCCCTCATCAGAGCGGTGTTTTCAGCAGCTGGACTGAAGCATTTGTTTACACTCGACGCGTCCGCACGAGCGTGAAGGTGCGCGCGGCAAATATTAGTATAAATATAAAAACCTCGTCCGTTTGGGGGGGTGCTCACGCGCTGAAGTGCCAGGCGAAAGTGTAAACAAGGCTTGACGGTCACCATGCAGGTTGCGGTCGCGTCTGACCCCAGATCATGTCATCAACATGCTTATCTTTCTCAACAAAAGTCAGTAGACTGGAGCAGAAGTTGTATGCGAGTTATTTTTTATGAAGCTTAAAGTAGCCTAGCCTAATTGATTGTCAGGTAGGCTAATCTCTCTCATCCTTTCTCGACTCCGTGCCTTGATTGAATTACATTTTGACAAAACCGGTCAGATCTAAATGTTATTATGTTTTTGGTTAAGTTATTTTTATTATTATTTATTATTTTGGAACAAACGAGGGTCTCACGAGGGCCAACTCGCAGCTGCAGGTTCAGTTGCGTTAGAGCACCGCCACGCATATCTTTAAATTTAGCCTAACCGAACGCCCAGTTTAACTGCCACAAGTTGATAATCTTGTAATAAAGATCTAATCGAGGAAAAACAAGCTTTATTGTTGTATTTTCATTGCATTTTTAATTTATAAAAGTGAAATATAATAAATTTGAATATAGAAATATTAATGATTAATCGATAGTCGATCATTAATTCTTCCGACGATCAACTAAGAAAATTTAATCGAATGCCCATCCCTAATAGCTAGTTTAGCAATACAACCAAGGGGGTAAACATTGCCCGGAAGTTGAAGCCTCGCGGGAGCTGCCATCTTGTAGCAAAACTTCACTTGCGTTAGCATTCCTATTGACTCCCATTCATTTTTATAACTTTACATCTGAGGCGTTTGAAGACCCCATTTGACCTTTAATTATTTCTAAAGAAACACAACAATGTATAAAATGCTCCATTACCTTGTAGCTTATGTTATGGCCCCGTAGAAGCAGTTTTAGTGAAAGTAGGCTAACGATTGTGTCATACCCATGCGACTCTCTGTCGCACAGTAGAGAGATTACCCAGATAGCATGGTAACATTAATTCAATGTTGAGTTTTGATCCAAACCATCGTTTTGGTTGAGATTGACATTTCAATGTTTAAAGTGTGTTGGATCAGCATTGAAATGTTGATGAAAGCCAACAGCACACATGGGCGAAGACAGCGACATTAAACTAACGGTGATTTGTAGTTGAAGAGCACAAGATCATTCAGGCATGTCGCTCTGCAGAACACGTGGGCGTTTCTCAGTCAATGGGGCGTTTAAACCACAATGGGCATTTTCAACCGCTTTACCCAATTTGCTCTAATCTACTAGGGGCTTAGTTTACGGGTGGGCCTTCATGATTTTAGCATGTCTGTTGAAAAATGGTTGAAAATCATTTATTGTAGTTTGAAATTGGCCACTGATTGGTAAACGACCATTTTTGTTTTGCCTGTGCACTTCTTAGTCTAAAGTCATTAGAGAGAAAACAGGTGCATCCAATACAGACCTCTTGTTTGTTGAATCACCTGACATACATGATTTCTCTAGGACAGTTTCAAACAATGGAGCATCTACCTTAGGCTACGTCCACATTAATCCGGATAGATTTGAAAACGGGGTTTTCGTTTAAAAACGCTCTCCGTCCACACTAGCGTTTTCAGGCATTTTCCGACGTTTCAGTGTGGATGAGAAACTTCTAAATTCACTTTACTGCGCATGCGTGAAACTTCACAAAAGCTCACTGAGATGATACAGACGGGAAAATAAATAATAATGTTATCGCACAATAACAGGATAATTTTATTTAGCAAAATATCTCACCATCACTGATGCGTCCAGGTCGCATTCAGTCACCATATGTTTGGTCTAAAACGCAAGGACAGCAGGTCTGTTTTGCCGCAGGACAGCAAATGTAAGTACATTATCTGTCATCTTTGCAGTACTGTGCTATGAAGAATAGCACATATTAAGTAACATATTTTAGCAACAGTGTAAAAATGAAAAACACATAACAGGCACAATACCGATAAACATGAATATCTATTGGTACTACATGGATCACATGACTAAACTTACGTCATCGTTTTGAAATACCTCCAGTTTCACTGTCCACACTACAACGCGAAAACGGCGTTTTCAAATTTATCCACTTTGGAGAGCGTTTTCCAAACGATACGTTTTTGTTGACTTAAAACGCCGTCTCAGTGTGGACGGAAGGCCAAAACGGAGAGAAAAATATACGTTTTTAGACGAAAACGTATTAGTGTGGACATGGCCTTATTTCTCTGTTTTGTGTGCTTATTTGTGTTGTGTTGTTACTGTAATTAGATACATTAAAAAGTTATTTTGTTTGAATAAAGCATATCTTTTTCTACATTCTTAAAACATGCATCTTGCTTTAGTAAAGTTTATAAAGAATTTCCTGAATAAAGTTCTAACGTCATTTAACAAATTTCTTCAAGCGTAGGACACTTGAACATGAACAATGTTACACTACAAACATAGCCCATGTCTTGGATGCAGAGCACATTGCTCCTTTAGTAGGAGTGAAGGCAGATGAAGATGGACAATAAAAAATAAAAATAAAAAATAAAAAAGAGAAGCACCCTCCTGATAATGCTGACATTGATTATGCATTGAGTTGTTGTCGACAGCATAAACATGACCTGGAACTTGATGATATCCTGCATCTTATCACTGCTTAATCAGGTAATAATTCATATTACTGAATCTGTATTAAATTTGAGAAATGTATCCGATTTCCATTCAGTTAAACTGGTTTCCACTGAAACACAATAACAAAAAACATTTTGTGTTTATTAAGAAAGTGACTGACATCTATTTTTGTCATATTTAAAAAAAATAAGGTGAATCTGCAGCTTTAAAGGGATAGTTCAGCATGAAATGAAAATTGTGTCATCATTTATTAACCCTCAATAGCCCAAACCTTTCTTTGGTGAAGGGTGTTGGTAACCAGACATGATGGTTGATGGTAGACATAGACGTTGACCTTCATATTTTTTTCCTACTATGGAAATCAATGGTCGATAAGGATGCGATAACTTCCGCCGATCAGAGAGTCCAATGCAAAACGGAGAATTTATATAGAATTTTATACTCCATGGTTATACTAAAGAAACGTTAGTCACAAAAACAGATAAAACAGACATCCCTCGTTGTGTTTATGCTTCTTTTTAAAATTATATTAAATAAACATAACTATATTTAAAATTACATCTAAATGTATGTACGTTTCGTTTCAAAGACGGGAGGACAGTAAATTTTGAAGACTCTGCCATAATCCCGTTTTCCTCGGTTTTTCTCCGCTTTAATCTCCACAACCGGAAATGGACGAGCATCCTTGCGTCAAATGCGGAACTTATGCGTGCATATAACCCATTGACTCGTTCTAGAGTAACTTCATGCTTTCTCTTTCAGATTTCACAGAACCCAAAGGAAAAGAGGCAGAAGTGTAGTCTGATCAGAAAAACCTAAAAACCTGAACCGTTGGATCACCTGGACCAAGGCTGAAGTGCTTTTGTCCTATTTCTACCCCTTTCTTTTTTAAAGAATAATCTTTTAATGTATTTTTTGTCATTGATTGAATAAAATAAATTGACTCAACTGCAGAAAAGGTGTCATTTATATTTTAAAATGTTTTCACCAAATTTTGAAATGGTCAGGAATTTGTTGACACACCATTGAAGTGTTTTAGAAATGTTAATGTTTCAACATTATCTTGGTACATCAGATGGCAACATTAACATTCCTTTTTTTTTTCAGTGTTTCAACTTACAGTTTTTCTCAATCGATTTGGTACATTTATCCAAACTCAGGTCACTGCTCTCAAAACATTTAACACAGTGATCTGTACACTTCGTAATGGTCCTAAACAGATAGTAAATTCTCCTTCATTTCATACAAATTACAAATCAAAAGCATAATTTTCTCAAAACACTGTGCACAAAATTCCCTAATGTTATCACAGCAGTTCATACACCCAACCGAATCTTTAATATATCAGGAAAAACTTTTGCAACTTTTTCATTGGTCTTCACAAAGATCACAAACATTTTTGTACCATTTTCAAAACTCAACAAACAAAACTCTATGAATTGTAAAATAGTCAGTTGCACACCTAATGTCCTCAATTAACCCCGAATTGATATCTGACGAGTTAATAATCCCCTCAACACAGAAAAAGCCAATTTCCCAATTGTTCACACAGCTGTCTTAATTATAACAACTACAAAAGGGGAAGAGAAGAAGAACAAACATGAATGAGGAGAAAATACAATAAAAAGAAGGGAATGAGCAGTGGAAAAGGAAGAGGTGTAAGAGCGAGAGGTGGTGGACAAGGTAGAGGGAAAAGAAGAGGAAGAGGAGATGGAGAAGGAGCTGAGGATGTAGGAAGAGGAGAAGAGGGAGAAATGTGATCGGCCATCATGCTACAGTCAATGTCCCTGGACAACGAGGAGGCAACATCACTCTCTGTGCCACAATTTCTACAACTGGTGTTATGGCACACAATGCTCTCTTTTGACCATTCAACACAGCAAGGCTCCTACATTTTTAAAATCTCCTCAATGAAATCCTCTTTCCGCAGGGTGATCAGGAGCAAATGGTGTGGTGTGAATCAAATTGAGGAAATCTTACCAACAAGAATACAACTAAGTCTTCTTCAAGTGATGGAAGAGGCCTGTGGAGATATTGGGGCACAAACGGGTCTAGGATGGCTACTGCATTCAAGGCATTTTTTCCTGCGATGCATGACTCGCAGGAAAAAAAAACATTTGCTGTAATGTTGATGAAATTCTCTGGCCAGATGTAATTGAGAGGCATGATAAATAAATTGATTTAATGAATGCATTTTTTTAAACCTATGTATTTCTTTGCATAATTTATTTTATTTATTTATTTATTTATTTTGTGGGGTGACAACTCATTGTAATACACATGGACTCATCATTAAAGAACTTAATGAAAAACATGTATTTCCATTTATTTCTTTGTGTATCTTCAGCTGAATTTGTTATCAAATCAACAGAGAACACACTTTTAGTTTTGATGTTAATATTGATTTTTAATAAATGCATTACTAGAATAAAATGCTGTGTTTCATTGTGCAGCGAATACTTAGCTGTTTCGCCAACATAAGAGTGTGTTTAGTTTGCTGTGCTAACTGTTTTGAGAGCAGTTACCTGAGTTTGGAGAAATGTACCAAATCGATTGAGAAAAACTGTAATGTATTTAGAATCAACATCATATTGTAACATTGATCAAACCATATTACCAAAAATTATTCTTGGTAATTTATGATCTGATTCAACAGCAGTGATGTAGATTCAACATCATAGTGTAACGTTGATTCAACAATATTACCATTGATTATTTTTGTTAATTTCAATATTGATTCAGCATCAGTGATGTAGAATCAATCATAGTGTAAAGTTGATTCAATAGCATTACCATTGATTTTTTTTTCAACATAGTTTCAACATTTACTGAGGGTCCAAAAGTGATTTTGAAAAAAAAAATCACTTTGTAATGTTGAAACAATAATATTACCGTTGATTTTTGGTTGAAATCTCAACATTGCTTCACCATTAACTGAGGGTGCAAGAGTGACATTGAAACAACATCACTTTTTAATGTTGAAGCAATATTAATACCATTGATTTTGGTTGAAATCTGAACATTATTTCAATATTAACTGAGGGTGCAAGAGTGACATTGAAACAACATCACTTTTTAATGTTGAATATTAATACCATTGATTTTTGGTTGAAATCTGAACATCATTTCAATATTAACTGAGGGTGCAAGAGTGATGCTAAAATGCCTAACGTCATTTCAATGTAATCAGCGTTGACACATCAACACTGACTCAACATCGTTTCAATGGTTACATGCTATCTGGGTACCGTACGGACAGGAGAAGAAGCTCGCGTGCAATCGGGGAAACGTGGAGGCAAAATGACAAAATAATTCATCAGAATACCTAGCAAAAGTTGCTCCTGCTCCTAGCTCATGGGCAGCTCCTATTCACACTCTCCGCCTCTGCATGTTTCGGAAGGGAACGATTCAGATTTTCATGCCACAGCACTAGAAGACAGACGGGTTGCTCTCGTCACATTACGTAGTCAAGCTCTGTTTGAGTCTGCGTGTCAGGGACGGAAGTGCTAAAAAAATCGCCAAAAACGGGCTTCAATCGTCTCAATGGAGTTCCAATGAGATCGCTCTGTCCATTTCTTTTACTGTCTATGAATTCAACTCAACATCAATTAAGCACAATTTTAGTTCTAGGGGCCTACAGGCACCTTCAGCTGCGAGTAGTGGGCTGTCTGGTACAAAAGAGCAACACAGTGGTTGCACAGCGCAGCTCCAGCAATGCAAGAACATTTATGGTGAATCAGCTCTACAGGCTTGCTGTCTTTAAGCACCACCTGCAATGTCAGAATGTCATAGTAAGTCACAATGTATCATAGCAGTCATTCTTTTAGGATACTCATTGCTTTCCTTTAAGATACAGTCTTGCATTGTGACTAATTTTTTTAGACCAGCAGACCACTCCTGATGTTGAATCCCCTTAGAAATTAGGAGATAAAACAATATTCTAAGATATTTGTTGGATTAATGAGCTGAATATTATGCCATATTAGGGGTGGGCGATATGGAAAAAATATCATATCACGATTTTTTTAGGAAAATCACGATCACGATTTTTTATCACGATTCTTTTTCAAGTTGGTTTTAATATTTTGGCTGTTCATTACAGCCAAATAATGTCCCTATGTTAAAAACAAAGCCTTAGGTAACAAAAGAAAAAAGAAAGGCATAAATTTAGGCCAGTGGCGAAGATAAAAATCTTTGTCATTATTTTCTTTGTTATTAAAAAAATAAGACAAGATAAACATTACAGAAATTAATATTCATATTAAATAAATAGTGATTTATTTTTTCAGATGCAGTAGGTGTATTTAGCAGTAGCATTGAAGTAATTAAATGAACAAATATGAAATTAAAACACTACATAGACTTCACTGAATAAATTGATTCTTATTAAAGATATATTAAAGTTCTCAGTGAGTGAGTGATTTTCTCCTTGTGTTTTTTTTTGTTTTTTGTTTTTTTGTTTTATCAACACTAAAGGGATAGTTCCCTCAAAAATGAAAATTGTCTTAATTTAGTCTCTCAAGATGTTTTAAACCCAAATAAGTTTCTTTCTTCTGTTGAAAATAAAAGTTATTTTGAATAATGTGGGTAACCGAACAGTTGCTGGTCCCCTTATAGTTTTTTTTTATAGGTTCTCTCCTGGAAGTTAATGGGGACCAGCAACTGTTTGGTTACCCACATTAAAAAAAAAATTGTCTTTTGTGTTCAGCACAAGAAAGAAATTAATACAGGTTTGCAACAACATTAGAGTGAGTAAATAATGACGGATTTTTTTTTTGTTTTTTTGTGAACTATCCCTTTAAGGACAAGCGGCAGTACTATTTATTCCTGTGGCTTTTAGACCAGCACGCGACGCGTTTAATATAGACGCATATTACACCAGATATTCTCTCAAATGTTTGCTTTCACTTTAGACATAGCCTGTTTATGCAAACATTGTGTGTATTTAACAGTATTAGCATAATAAGACTCGAAAGATAACTTAGTCCAGTATTCAGGCGCTGTTTGATAGACTTCTAGTGCCTGTGAGCGTCGGGGGTTATGCGGTCAGGAAAGCGCACGTTAGAACAGCGCATCAGCACGTGAATTAAATGTTTAACCGGCAAGGCTTATGCAAGTAATGAACTTTTGTGAATTGCAGTGTCCCATACCTATTCATTAACGTGTGATCATGTGTAGGCTACGTCGCGTTGTACAGATGAGACGGAGGCGCCAGAACTGAACTGATAGAATGCACTGTAACACGATACTACGATATTTCTTCAAAAGCAGATAGTGGAGACATTTTAATCGTCCACGATTAAAAATCGTCATATCGCACACCCCTATGCCATATTATTTTCCACTTGTATTTTAGTAGTAGTACCTTTCACTCCAGACTGTAGCTTAATTGAAGGATCAAAACAATAAGCAAGAAAACATTCAACCAGTGGGGACCAGCTAGGTAATTCGCTCTTACTACATCAGCCTTCATGTAAGCTTAAGACCATGGGGAAAAGGTGCATTTTCATACAAAGCCTGTAACAATGAGTCAGAGGCGTGCGGATCCATTTGCAGTGGCTTTATTTACTAAATGCACACAGAGAAATATCAGTGAAAACAGGATTAAAGGGCAAATCCAAACTCAGAGTCAATACCAGGCTGGGGTCGGGGCAGGCAGCAGACAATAACTCGTAGACCAGAGGTGTAGACAAGCATCAGGAAAACCAGGAAAGATCATAGGACGTAGAATGCTCAGAAGTGTATGCCGGGGCTGATACAAGACTTCGCAGGGAGCCATGCAAGCAAGCAGCTTATATACAGGAGATAAGTGGCTGCACCTGTGCAGGTAATCAGGGATGGGACTCAGACTGAGAGGAGGATAGATGGGAAATGTAGTTCAGTATTCTGGAGACTGTGATCTTTGATTAACTTGGGAGAGGTTGTTGAAAGAGCGATCTATGACAGAGCCCCCCTCCTGCGAGCGCTCCCGAAGCGAGGACCAGTGCGCCGACGAGGTCTCCCACGAGGTCTGGGAGCAGGTTTCTCTGGGTGGTTCTGATGGAACGTGGGTGATAAGAGCTGGATCCAGAAAATCTTGAGAAGTTACCCAGGATCTCTCTTCAGGACCACAACCCCTCCCAGTCAATGAATACTGCAACACCCTGCCTCTGCGTCTGGAATCGAGTATCTCCTTCACCTGGTAAACCCTGTCGTCCTCGATAATGGGAAGAGAAACTCTCTGTTGTGGTTCCTCCTGGTTCCCCCTCTCTCCTTGGAGCAACTGCGGGTTTAAAGCAAAGACATGTGAAAGGTAGGGGAGATGCGGTAAGAGGATGGTAAAGGCTAAATCGAAACGACACCGGAGTGATCTGTCTGAGAATCTTGAAGGGACCCACGAATCTGGGGCTTAGCTTCTTACTGGGAAGTCGGAGCCGTAAGTCTCTTGTAGACAACCAAACCCACTGGCCGGGTGCATACCTGGGACCCCCTCTCCTATGACGATCCGCCTGTTCTCGGACTCTGCGCACGGCTCGCTGTAGGTGGATATGGGCACTGTTCCAAGTCTCCTCGATCCTCTGTAGCCAAGCGTCGACATTGGGAAGATCAGTGGGTTCCCCTGACCAAGGAAATAGCGGGGGTTGAAAACCTAACACACACTGGAAAGGCGTAAGTCCAGTTGAGGGTTTGCGCAGAGAATTTTGGGCGTATTCGGCCCAGACGAGGAAGCGACTCCAGTCTTGCTGGTTTTGATGGCAGTAGGTGCGTAGAAAGCGTGTGAGCTCCTGATTCAATCTCTCCACCTGTCCATTAGCCTGTGGATGATAGCCAGAAGTCAGACTGACGTTGATGTTGAGTTGCCCACACAATTACCGCCAGACCCGGGAGGAGAATTGGGGACCTCTGTCAGAGACGATGTCCTCCGGTAAGCCGTACAAGCGAAAGACATGTTGTAATAAGGCCTCCGCCGTCTGTAATGCTGTGGGTAATCCAACTAAGGGAATAAATCTACAGGCCTTAGAAAAACGGTCAACCACTGAGAGGATTGTAGTGTAACCTTGAGAGGGTGGTAGATCAGTAACAAAGTCGACCGCAATGTGGGACCATGGCCGCTGTGGTACTGGAAGGGGTTGTAGAAGACCAGCTGGCTTGAGATGGGAGGACTTGACAATATTACAGGTGGAACATTGCCGAACGAAGGAGATCACATCAGCTTGGAGTGAAGGCCACCAGAAGCGGTTGGAAACCAGATGTGTGGTCGCAGAGATCCCGGGATGTCCAGCACTGGGAGTGTTATGGACCCATTGTAAGACTCTTGTGAGGAGGCATTGAGGTACGAAGGTGCGGTTGGGGGGACACTCAGAAGGAGGCGGGCTCTCTCGCAGAGCAGAGGAGATCTCCGTCATTATGTCCCACTGGACAGGAGCGACTATGAGAGATGAAGGAAGGATGGGTTCGGATGTCGAAGGAACAACGGAGCTGTCAAATTGGCGGGACAGAGCATCCGCCTTTCCATTCTTGGAGCCAGGACGATAGGTTATTGTGAAGTCAAACCTGGAGAAGAACAGGGACCATCTGGCCTGTCTGGGATTTAGGCGTTTGGCGGACCTTATGTTCTCCAGATTACGATGATCCGTGAGAACAGTGAAAGGCTGACGAGCAGCCTCCAGCCAGTGTCGCCACTCCTCTAATGCAGCTTTCATAGCTAAGAGCTCCCTGTCGCCCACGTCGTAATTCCGTTCCGCTGGAGAGAGTTTACGGGAATAATAGGCACAGGGAAACATTTTGGCTGAGTCTCCATGTCGTTGAGACAAGATAGCACCAATGCCCGTGCTGGAAGCATCAACCTCTACAAAGAATGCATGCTCGGGATCAGGATGATGGAGGATGGGAGCTGTGGTGAATCTCTCCTTGAGGTGCTTGAAGGCAGATAAACTCTCAGACGACCATCTTAAATGATGTTCCCCTCCCCGTAGAAGGGATGTGAGTGGAGCTGCGATGATACTGAAGTTTCGGATGAATCGTCTGTAAAAATTAGCAAAACCCAGGAAACGTTGTAGCTCCTTAACGGTGGTGGGTTGTGGCCAGTTAATTACAGCTTGAACCTTGCTGTCATCCATGGTAACTCCCTCTGCACTGATAATGTACCCCAAAAAGGTTATCTGCGTTTGAAAGGTTATCTGCCCTCCTGTGGCCGGACTGGGCGCAGTATAGACATAAATGATTACGCATTCTCCTCTCTCTCTCCTCAGGAGTGAGACGAGTGAAACCAATCTGCATGGGTTCAGATTCCTGACTCACGGAGGGAGATTCGTTGACTCTGTGCCTAAGAGATGTTCGTCTAGCTCGCATCAAGTTGTCCAGTCAAATAGTTAAATCCATCAATTGACTGAGAGTTTTGCCCTCATCCCTGCATGCCAGTTCCCCCTGCAGATCAGGGTTGAGACCTTTACGGTACAATAATTTCAGTGGATCGTCGCCCCAGCCTGTTTGTGCTGCGAGGGTTCGGAAGGATAGTGTGTAATCCGCCGCAGAAGAGCCTCCCTGACGTAACGACAGAAGCAGCTCGCCCGGCTCCTTTCCGCTGGCCGGGTGCTCAAAGACCTCTCTAAACTGGGCGAGGAAATCATTGTAGGATGGAAAAGAGAGGTTACCCCCTGACCAGAGTGCGGTGGCCCACTCCAGTGCTCTTCCAGTTAGCAGGGAACAGATGAAAGATACGCGACCGTCATCATTGGAGAAAAGGTTGGGTTGTTGATTAATGTACAAAGAGCATTGAAGTAAAAATCCCTTACATGTTGCAGCTGAACCATCGTATTTGTCAGGCAGAGACAGACGAGGATTATTAGACGATGTACTCACGCTGGAAAGTAGCTGAACTGGTGATGCAGCGGGTTGAACAGGAATGGTGGATTGTGTAGAGAGAGACCGCATGGATCTCACCAATTCCTCAGTAAGCGCAGTTAATTTCTCAAGCTGTTGTTGGTGTACCATCAGAACTGAAGCTTGATTGGAGACTTCAGAGGTTAGCTGTTGCATCGCTGCTGGATCCTGTGACGGCGAAGTCTTCTGTAACAATGAGTCAGAGGTGTGCGGATCCATTTGCAGTGGCTTTATTTACTGAATGCACACAGAGAAATATCAGTGAAAACAGGATTAAAGGGCAAATCCAAACTCAGAGTCAATACCAGGCTGGGGTCGGGGCAGGCAGCAGACAATAACTCGTAGACAGAGGTGTAGACAAGCATCAGGAAAACCAGGAAAAGATCATAGGACGTAGAATGCTCAGAAGTGTATGCCGGGGCTGATACAAGACTTCGCAGGGAGCCATGCAAGCAAGCAGCTTATATACAGGAGATAAGTGGCTGCACCTGAGCAGGTAATCAGGGATGGGACTCAGACTGAGAGGAGGATAGATGGGAAATGTAGTTCAGTATTCTGGAGACTGTGATCTTGATAACTTGGGAGAGTTGTTGAAAGAGCGATCTATGACAAAGCCCCAAATTATGGAACATGCTTTCCT
>NW_024121488.1:4451763-4522614 GCF_016745375.1 Pimephales promelas
TTATGCAAATATGTATAAAAATAACATATTAATACCTACGTATTAACAATGAGACATATTAGGTTAAGGACCAATGTAATAGCACTGCTTATATGTTGCTATGTAACGTAATTGCGATTTGCAAAGTAGTTTCCTCAGAACGTATTTCGTGTGATACAGGGTTGTCTTGAGTCCTCGGTCACTCAGTCGATCAGTATAATAAGTAAATAAAACACGGAAGGACATTTGACATGTTGTCTTTTTTATGAATGTTTTTGAGTTAGTTTAGAATTTGCAACATAATCGTGCAAGGCGTAATAGACGTTCCCTCTCGGGAGCAAGAGTGTTGTGTTTGTGCATGTGCATTTTTTAAAAAAAATTGGAGAGGGCGGGTCTTCTCTAAAATTCGTAAAGATCCTCCGCTATACCTTTAAGTGTGAACTGAATGTAAAATTTTTGACAATTAACTGCAATTAACTGCGTTAAATAAAATTAGTTGAACTTTAGAGTCTTTTTTTTTGTCTTAAAAGGTCATTTGTGTGGTCCATGAGGGTTTGTTGCCCCTGCTCCCATTTGAATCCGTTCTGGGGTTCGGTCTTCTGTAACGCTGTGGTTGTAATGGGTGCACAAATAGGGATAATTCAACAAAACACTTTATTAAAGAGTAACTAAACACTTAACCAACTTTTTTAGTTAATGATCTGTAAGAATGGATCTTTATTATATATGGTGTAAAAACGTCTTAGTGCTGCCCTCTTCAGGTTGAACGGTGGCTGCTGCAGTTGAATTTTGCGGTGGTACGTGACACAGCGGTTGTTGGTGACGTAGGCAAGTTCCATACATCGAGATGCGTCTCAGGTGCACGCCCCCCTTCGCTGGGCTCTGCTCTCATTTCCAGCATTTTTCAAAATATTGCCAGTGGGTGGAGTCAGGCTCTGACCAGGGGTTTAGTTACCCTTTAATAACCAAAAGAAACAAACAAAATGAGATTGAAGGATTAATCACAGTAAAACACAACCACATTAACATAAATGAGACCAAACACTAAACAGAGACAACTAAGGGCTGAAATAAAAAAAAACAAACAAGCAAAAAAGAAAAACAAACAAAAAAACAGAGTAATTAATAGAACTACGAACAGGTGTGGAACTAATGAGAACTATGGAAACTAATAATGACCAGGAACACAGGCAAAACGAGAACATGGAAAACTAAACCAAAACACAATAGAATTAAACAGAACTAAACATAACCCTGACACTTACCTCTAATTACTTGGATTTTATTCCATTTTCAGTTCGTTCATATTCTATTTCCTCATAATTTAAAATCTTTTTAATCAGACAGCAATTTGGTAGATGCCATTTTCTTGCTCTTGTTTGGTGATCAGTTTGCATCTGATGGTAATTTGTTGTTGTTTTTTTTTTCCAGATTTTCTATCAACAGTATAATTTTAAGGGAATATAAACACATATTTGACCCTTCTGTGTTCTGTTCTGACTTTTTGACTATGAATTGGTATTTATTGTTCTGCAAGCTCTATCCACAATCAAATCCTACATCACATTATAGCCTATATTAAATCTCACATTAGCTGCAATTGTGTTACTAAGCACAGCAGTTTTGTGTATGGACAAATTGTCCCTGGTTAGCACACAGTAAATTACTGCAATCCCAAAAGTAAACAATAGAGGAGAAGTGATAAACACGATTCCAACATTAATGAGGACACAGACTAAACATTTTAAATATGTTTAACTCTTGTGTAAACAATTTCCACGGTTTGTCTCTTTTAACTCAAAGTGCATTCCAAATAACTGCTGCAGGCCTCTGGAAAATCCAGGAGCAAAGTTTGGCCCAATTTATAATCCCAGTTTATGTGCAGAGTTTAGATGCAACGCTCTGTCTGAGCTTGATTCTCTGTACAAATAGATTTTATGATCAATATCACCCTGCTAGTCGTTTCTGCACAATTAATCATAAGAACATTGGCTCAAGTGAAATCATTCTGTGAAATGAGTGAACATTAAATCATTTGTGAATTCAGAGGACTTGTTCTAAGCACATACAGTACAGTATGTGAGCGTGGCAGCTAAAAAACTGAGAGTTGAGTGTTGTATTGTTGTAAAAAAACAACAACATTGAAATATCAAGCAGATCTGAGTGGAGGAAATGGCAAAAGAATTGCATGCTATTTTGTCACAAATTAATTTGCCACACAGTAGGTGGATGCCAAGAAATATACTGTGGCAAAAAACTGCTGACAACATAGAAAAAATAATAATAATACATATGAAATAAAAAATATGGATGTAGTGTGCGTGACGTCACCCGTAGGTTTCTGAAAAGCGTTTTTGGTAACACTTTAGAATACGGTTCCTTCGTTAATGAATAACTACACAAGAACTAACGAGTAACACAATATTAACAATCTAGTAACTACTATTAACTAACAAGAAACTCTGATTAACGAACTAGTAAGTAATAGCGCACAGACGAAAGTGGTAGTTCACTATTAAGTAATCAATAACTACTATTTTTTTAATACTTCCCAGAGAACTACTGAAAAAGTTTATCAATAATCTAGTAACTACTATTAACTAAAATAAACTCTTATTAACGAATTAGTAAGTAATAGCTCACAGATGAAAGTGTTACTAGATACTTCTGCGGAAATTACTAATTATTTGGATCCGTATTATAAAGTGAAGATCATTGGAACTAACTAGTAACGACTCAAGTGTTACTAAAGACATTTTCTAAAAGTATACTAAAGTTCACCAAAAATCTCAAACATTTGCACAAATCATGACTAGATCATGTAGTAACACTTGAGTAATTACTAGTTAGTTCCAATGATCTTCACTTTATAATACGGATCCAAATAATTAGTAAGTAATAGCTCACAGATGAAAGTGTTACTAGATACTTCTGTGGGAATTACTAAATTATTGGATCCGTATTATAAAGTGAAGATCATTGGAACTAACTAGTAATTACTCAAGTGTTACTACATGATCTAGTCATGATTTGTGCAACCGTTTGAGATTTTTGGTGAACTTTAGTATACTTTTAGAAAATGTCTTTAGTAACACTTGAGTAATTACTAGTTAGTTCCAATGATCTTCTGTGAGCTATTACTTACTAATTTGTTACTAATAAGAATTTATTTTAGTTAATAGTAGTTACTAGATTGTTAATAAACCTTTTCAGTAGTTCTCTGGGAAGTATTAAAAAAATAGTAGTTATTGATTACTTAATAGTGAACTACAACTTTTGTCTGTGCGCTATTACTTACTAGTTCGTTAATCAGAGTTTCTTGTTAGTTAATAATAGTTACTAGATTGTTAATATTGTGTTACTCATTAGTTCTTGTGTAGTTATTCATTAACGAAGGAACCGTATTCTAAAGTGTTACCGCGTTTTTGAAGCCTAAATTGGGCGAAGCTGGCCGTCGCCATCTTGGCAGCGCGTCACTCCTGGATAACAGAAAATGGGCAAAGAGGCGGGACGTGGGTGGAGCTGAGGAGCCTGTTGCTGAAAGCACGCCCCCTAGCTCAACGTGATCAAGTTTGCTCAGGCTTAGGAGCTGCTATATGCTACTGGCCTTGAGCTAAAGTAACAGCTGACCTGAAGAAGTAAAGCCAATAATTAAAGTTCATGTTTTTGGGCTTCGAAATAATAATTAGAAGCAGTGGTGGAATGTAACGAAGTACAAATACTTTGTTACTTTACTTAAGTACATTTTTCACGTATCTTTACTTTACTTAAGTAGAATAAATAGTGCATACTTTTTACCTTTACTTCGTTACATTTTGCAGCAATTATTATACTTTCTACTCCACTACATTTCTACAACTTCTGTTACATTTTCATTACATTTTCTGATCAGTTTTTCCCCTGCCAAAACGCAAAACGTAATCTGACTGTCCGTCCGTTGCACGTTTGTCTCACCAGTGACGTTTGGTTGCCATAGATACATCAACTAAATGCGTCTCGCACGAGTGTGTTTATCGTGCAATTTATACGCGAAAAATTTGTTTTTATGTGCATTGGAAACACACCGTGTGTAATATACGTTTGGTTAGGATTATGGCAAGCCAAGAGGTTCAGAATTACACCATAAATTAATCGCGTTTACTGCCAAACATAGTTATTAACATATAGTAAGGATAAGCATGGTTTATATTGCCTAATTGCAAGCTTGTTTCAGAAATGGTGACAAATTTTTTTTTTCCATCATGATTGAACATCATTATAGGAGTATTAGGTTGAATGAGTTAGAATTAAATGTTTTATTAATCATTAGAAAATAGTCATTAAGAGAATCAATTGTTATGCAAGTACTTTTAATACTTAAAGTACATTTAAAATCAGGTACTTTTTACTTTTTACTTAAGTATGGTTGTCATCGTGTTACTTCTACTTTTACTAAAGTAAATATTTATCTGGTTATTTGTACTTTTACTTAAGTACTGAGATTCAGTACTTCCTCCACCACTGGTTAGAAGACAGCTAAAAAGTGAGTCTGTGTATCGTTATGCTGTATTATCCTGCTAGTTAAAAATGTATTATGCAGTAACTAACCATATTGCTCTAAGCTTGTGTCAGTGACTTTTATTGATGCGCATTCATGCCAGTCAGCGCAGCATCACACGCCAAGTTCGTAGAGAGCTTTTAAATTTTCATTTTGGTCGCCTCTCAAATAGGTCAAACCATAGATATTACCTAAGAAGTGCAAGTAAATGTGCTAGAAATCTGTGCTCATTCAAGTGTATGTGCATTTATTGCATGGACGGAGAAAGCACTGACACCCGCAGGATTTCATCTGACGGTGTAATGGATCCACTGAAGGCAAGTTGTAAGAAACATGAATGTGACGCTTACCAACAGTGGTTACAGGGAAACAAAATTTGACAAAGACACATGGCAAACATGAGGGCATAAATGCACACAAGACTAACGACAAGACAAGGGACACCTGTGAACAATGAATCAATGATAACATGACAAGACAAAGTAACAATACATGAACAAACCCAAACCGTGACAGACGGTAAATAAGAAAGTCTATCTGTTCTCTGAGAGCAACAGTACTGAAGAACGAGTGTAGCCTCTATATAGATGTTTTTTTAAATCTGAAAACTCCAAAAAGCAACAAAATTGTCAGGCATCCATGACATGAGTGCATTTTTTTTTATATAGATCCCTATATGGAACCCTGTATCTTTATATTCCATTTATATGGAAGTGACTCTCTTTTGGAGCCTGTCTCTAGCAGTCAGTTTATGAACTGCAGTTTAAGTCACTTAAACGGGGAGGTTATCCCTTGCATGAAACCAGGAGATATTTAGAAACCAAATAAATTTAAATGTTTAGTGGCACTTTATTTGAATGTGTCCTTGTTTACAGTGTAATTGCACAAATAAGTACTGAATAATATGGACTGCGTTTAGGTTTAGGGCTGTGTTAAGTTTTGTAATTATGTGTAATTTACTGTTATTACTGGCAAATATATGTAAAATGTAACAAGCAGACAAAATAAAATGTTTATTTTAACCTTTGCAAATGGATTTGGTACTGAATTGAAACCAGTGAGCCCTATAAGAGAATGCTGATAAGAATTACTTTTATGTTCTCCAGTCAAAACGTTCATCAAATCCCTAAAACCTACAAAGTACAACTCCAACACTTGCTTAATAACAATCCTACAGCATTACTTGTGACAAACACAGGACCAGAAATGATGGTTCTGTCACTGTGCTGTCTAGAGCTGTCAATCAACATCACGATCATTGATGAGCCCCACTGAGCTTCTGAGCGGTTCTGCCAATCAGCTGATGGACGAGCTGAAGCTCAGGGCGCCGTCGTGTAATCGTCACTCACATCTGGAAATAAAGGAAACTTACTGTGCACACTTGTTTTTGGAATAGACACAAGTCTCGGAGATCTAAATGTTCAACTCCTTATGACATATGCATTCAACATAACCTACAATGGTTAATTGTACATAGAAGTAGTAGTTTATTTAACACTAAAAAAAGTAGTTTGCAGCAAGCTCATGCAGACATTAAAAAAAAAAAAAAAAAAAAAAAAAAAACAATGTTGGCATATACAAACATTCATTTAAAGCAAATAAATCTAATTTAGGATAACCAGACCAGCTGACCGTCAATCAACACTAGAAGAAGAGTTTAAAAATTGTATTGCTTGGGGGAAGATAAGTTTGCATTCAGTGTCAAGATGTAGTCATGCATAATAATCATAAAACAATCACCTCCCTTCATGGCAGTGCTGTCCCCCGTCGATTGCCACCCTGTAGTTATGCTCATGACTGTAGCGGACATGACAAGAGGAAGACAATGTCTTCTCTATTTTAAGGCCAATCCACTCACCCAGAAACCTGTTTCTTCTACAGCAACTCTGAAAGAACAACTTCTTTTTTAGAGAAATGCTCTGGAGATTTTTAGCATGCCAAAGTTTAGTCCACTTTAGGATACTTTTAAAAAGGGTATGTGTGACGGGAATAATATAGTTTATACTAAGTGAGAACTGAATGTAATGTTACCATCACAGAGAGCAAATCCCTGAAAACTCATCTCTTCCGTGAGCACTTAACATAAGTAAAATAATAATAATAATAATTTGTTCCTTTTCCTTTAAATTCTCGCTTATCTCCGAGCAGTGTCTGAACTTTGTATTTTGTATTTTCTTCACAATGACTCATTTGGTTAAAAGCGTCTGCTAAATGACTAAATGTAAATGTAAATGTTTTTGGAGACTTAATTGCTCATGCAATTATCTGAATTTAAGAGTGCCTTTTTGACCCACTTAAGTATGACTTAAAAAGAATACATATTTATATAACATTTTATAATTGTCTCATATGAAAAATTTAATAATTTCATATAATTTAATGCCCATTTTGTGCTATGCATTTATGTGCAATTACACATTTGTAATGACGAATTTGCAATTTAGTATATTTAAAATATTTACTTCTGAATAACACTTCAATTGAAATTATATTCAAGTACTTCTCATGTGCTTTAGTAGTCTATGTTAGTCAACACATTAAAAACAAGTGCACTTCTTTAAAGCATGACAAACTATTATTAAAACATATTTGACATATTACAAAGTGTGGATTTTAAAAGTGTAGGTAAGTGTGTTAACCCTCCTATTATCCTTGGGGTCAATTTGACCCCATTCAATGTTTAACGTATGTAAAAACATAATTCTATTTATTTATTTTTTGTTTCAGGTTTAATGACTTTTCCTAATTTAATGGGGACAACTCTGTAAACATAAAATTAACCTGCTAATATTTTTTCAAAGTCCTGTACACATTTTGTAGCATCGGTGTTCCTTGGGGTCAATTTGACCCCAGGCTCTTTTAGATGTATAATAAAACAGAAGAAATTTCCCACATATTTCTTTAGGTTGTTTTATTAAGGTCCCTATAACATGTTATAATTTGAATTTATAATGTTCATTGTAATTTTACATATTCAATATCATATTCAAAAAATATCCCTCTGTTTTAGGGCTCTAACCAAACAGAACCATATCAGTAGTATTGCGAGAACAACTAGTAGTTCACATGACATGTGATATAATTCTCAAGAGAACTAATAATTCTTTCCTGTGCCATGGGGAGGGGATAACATCATATTTGCGAGAAATTTGATGTTTCCCGTGCCATGGGGGAGGGGAAAACATAATTTTTGCGAGATTGACCCCAAACATAACTCGTGTTACTATCCTTCATAAAATAAATAATCTTTCCAAATGTTATAGATTACAAAAATCTATACTTAGAAATATTATAAAACAAATAAAACACCAGATATATTTATACTTTTCCAATTTTAGTTCAATCAGGAGGATTTTATGTTGATTTGTAAATTCGTCCATAGTCGTAAAAAAGGGTATTCTGGACGTATAAGGGGTTAGGTGGGGCGGGGAGGGGGGTGATGGGTGGATGTCAACTTAAAAGATTACTTAAAGGTTGTCTAAGCGATCCTGGGTGTTGACGTTCGTAATATTTTCAAACAAATCGGAGGCTAGCTAGACCCTCCCTCCTCCGCATCTCATCTCCTCCCCCTCCCTTCCGTGCTTCCTGAAATAATTGTGAACGTGCATTTCTATATCCTTGTGTGGGTTTGGCGAACATAAGCGTCAATTTAGAAGAAAAAAACAATTTAATGTTACCCACCTGTCCAGCAAAAACAGAGCAACCTGAATGTCGGACTGGAAGCCCTTCTGCCGCCGGAGTTCTCGCCATCGTTCAAAAGCTTTGCTACCGATGTAAATTCGGGACTTCGCACGTTCTTTATCCGACTCCTTCTTCTTTTTAATTTGTTCTTCAGAACGACGTCTCTTTGGTCGTGTCGGCCATTTTTCAAACTTCCCTCTTATGCTTCTTTCTCCTTCACACACACACCCCCTTCATGTGCACGCGCACTACCCCCCCAGATCCACCCTCAAATACTTCTTGCCAGTGATTGGCTGGAACACTGTTAGGTTTCGTGGTCCGGGTGAGACATGATTGTTTTTGTTGCCGTTTTCGGAGCTTGTGGTGTCTACAGAGACCGCGTTTTTTTACAGTGTGTTTAGGGGACAGGCAGCTAGCCGATAGTGAGGAGACGTTTGATGTATGTGACAAAAAATGTTTTGGCCCCACATCGCTTAGAGAACCTTTAAGTCAACAAAGGCACAAATTAACTGAGACAAACCTTTGTAAAAAAAAAAAACATATTGTGGAGGTTTAAATTACTGGGGTCAAATTGACATGAGAAACCCATTATAATCGGTGATGCTGTCTACACCGGATGCAGTTCAACACAAGTTTCCGAACGGTAAATGTACGCCCTTTTCTTCTTTCAAATTGACCCAAGTGGGTAAAAAGTGTTATCAGATTTGAGGGTAACAGGAGGGTTAAGAAAGATAGGGCAACACTTTATTTTATTGTGTACTTGTTACACATTACATGCAGTTACTATAAATTACATGCAACTAACCCTAAACCAAACCCTAATTCTAACCCAAAACCGTTTAGTAAGTAAATTTTTATTACTCTACTTCAATGTATAATTGCACTGTAACGTGGACACCTTAAAATAAAGTGTAACTAAACGGTAATTAAAGTGCTCTCTTTTAGTGCCCTTTTATTTCATTATATAATATGCAAGTGCAATGCGATTAATGCTATTTTGAGTCATGAATGACATGTCAACTGATGCTGATTGTGACATTTTATCCTTTCTTTCTTTCTTTCTTTCTTTCTTTCTTTCTTTCTTTCTTTCTTTCTTTCTTTCTTTCTTTCTTTCTTTCTTTCTTTCTTTGGTGGGTATCTAGGGCTTCAAGACAGAATCATCAATTAAAGCCACTCTAAATATTTGCCTATCTCTCATGAGAAGTAGAAGCAGTTTTCTCTGTTGAAATCGCTGCATAGTGTCTAGCTCAGTGGAGATGCGACTGATGCAAAATTATTCATTGTGAAGTTAACAAGCTCTCAGCTTTCACAGACACTCTTATAAATAGATGTGTCTTAAAAGTGGCAGGCCTCCTTCATCAACGGCACTCTGCCTGCCCTGGTAAACACATTTAGAAGAGATTTACCCATTCTTGCAGGCTAATCTTTATGGTATCAACATTATAAAAAAATGACACGTCTATACTTAAACATTAAAATGAAAACATCATGATTATTGATAGCCATGCTGAAACAGGATGGGCTTTGTTTCTGTCTGATTAAGTAACAGCCAACTGAATTTAATTAGTTTACCTTTGAACTCAAACCGCTGATTAATTCCATTTAATTATCCGGACCTTATCAACAGTAAGCTCATTTTACTTGCTTTTAAAATGCACCATTCAATTTCTTAATTGCACATTCAAACAAACAATCCACAAACTTTAACTAAATGATCATCTGAAGAATGGATAATATTGTGGATAATAAGAGACGGCAAAGGATTATCATCTTGTTTGTAAAACCCTTTAGAACTTTAATTGTCTGGTCTGAAAATGGTCAGATGTATGTACAATTGCCTTATAGAGTCTTATTTATAAATGTCCCCAAATATCTGTCTACATGCAGGATGAAGACTGAAAGGTATCACAAACAGATGTTTAAGAAAAATACGTATAGCTTATTATTCTATGCCATGCCATATCAATCATATAGATAGATAGTGACAATAATTTAACGGTAACACTTTACAATAAGGTTTATTAGTTAACTACATTAGTTAACATGTACAATATGTGAACAATACTTCTTCAGCATTTATTAATCTTAGTTAATATTAATTCCAACATTTACTAATACGTTATTAAAATCAAAGGTTGTATTAGTTAACATTAGTTAATGGACTGTGAACTAACATGAACGCACCATGAACAGCTGGATTTATATTAACTAACATTAACAAAAATTAATAAACACTGTAACTAATGCATTGCTCATCGTTAGTACATGTTAGTTAATGCATTTACTAATGTTAACTAATGAACCTTATTGTAAAGTGTTACCAATTTAACAATACAGGCTAAATGGAAAGTTTTTGCTGCAGCATACGTTAATGTGTGCCTAAATGTAAATGCAGCCTACATTCTTAGGAAAAAAAAAGGTTAATTGGGGTTCTATTCTATGTATCAAGCATAGGGTTCTTTACTCAACTACAAAGAACCTTTCATGCTAATTAAAAAAGGTTCTATAATGACAAGAAAGAACCCTTTTGGCACAAAGGTTCTTTATAGGCTATTATTCATTCATATATTCCATTATTCTGCAACATTTTGTAGTTGTAATTAAATTATTGTTTATTAAACTGTTGTAGTAACTAAATATCACATCTTAATCATGCTGATTTTTGGAGGAGAAAAACTGAAATGGCACTCTTTGTGTGATATTGATTAACTACATAAAATGATATAAATATATACATTTTCTAACCCCCATATCTTGAATTTTGTGATCATTCACAAATACATTTTAGGGTCTTGATGTTTGTCAATAATATGAAATATTTAATCCAGAAAGGACAAAACAAATGACAATGAATGAACCCAAAAGGTTCCATACAGAACATTTTTTCCAGGTTACAAAGAACCCTAAAGGGTTCTCATTATTGTGTTACTGTATAGAACCTTTTAGAGGTTCCAAATACGTAGCGCTGATATAACCTTTTAAGGTTCTATATAGTACCTTTTAAGAGTTACTCTAAGAGTGTACACTCTATATGTCAGAATAAAAAATAAAACTAAAATATAGTGTAACAAGTTGGCAAACTATTTTCACTGAAACTTATTACCAACAGACTGTTATGACCCTTAAAATAACATTCATTGCCCAGTGTGTTCAGTTGTTTCAATAAGACAATTTTATTCGAAATACGAATTTATTGTATTAAACACGATGATTTAATCTTGCTAAACAACAAATAATTAATGCGTGCAGAGCTTACAATGTGCTTTACAGAGATGAGGTCCATAACAAAAGAATCAATATGTAGGCATATACATATTTCCTATGACAAATGTAACGACTCCATGCCTGTATCTGATTTGAGATCTGAGTGGTTCATCTCCTAAATGTCCGCTTGAATGAACAGTGGAAAGGCGTGTGCGCAAAATGGAGACAGTGCGTTCAGTTGATCTCTACATAATAGTTTATTAGCCGGCCAAATAACACTGTGTGGTGGTTTTTAAAGAGGCCATCGAAACACATGTCCATCAGGTGGTCCACAAACTTAATTTTTTTTTTTTTTTTTTTTTTTTCATAATCATAATCCTCATCGTGTCTAGTACGCACCCACGATGACCGCCTCTACTTCTTTGGAGGGTCTCCGGTCCGTTACCAAAAAGTTGATCATCCCTTCCGACTTGATGAGCAAGTTACAGCCAAGGAAAAAGATCCCGAAGACTACGGTGAGGGAGAGGACGCACATCACCGCTATCTGAACTATTCTCATGATGAAGAGGCTCCTTTCATCCGGAGGGGCCGCCGTGAAGCCGTTATCCGTCACCACGGACGAGAAGTTACAACACAAGAGGATGTCCTCAGTCCGGTTGGAGAAGATTCCACTGTCCGTTTGGTTAAACGTAGTATTCATGTCTACTGTTTACCAACACTTTGAAGAGTCCAAGAATTTAGGCAGTTCCGATTTGGAAGTCTGGACACATGAGGAATTGCGTAAAAAGTGTCCGTAAAGTCAGACGCACATGTCCAATGTCTGTTCTTTTGCGCACTGGCGTCCCATGACGCGCTCCTGCTCTGATTCACAGTAACTACACTGAGCTCTTCTGCTCAACATCACACACCTGCTCGGTTAAAAGCACCGAAACAGCCGATGGGAGGTGACTCCCCAGTCCCCACTCACATGTGCATGACTTGTGACGCCACCTACAGTAAAACTTGTAGTGTTACAGTCCTCCGATTAAAAAGATATATAAAACGTATACATTTAAAAGCCATATGTGGATCAGTGATAATTCTCGAGATGATGGTCAGAAAAAAAAAAAAAAAAAAAACTATTATAGGCCAACTATAGCCATGTGAGTTATTTTGATGTGTCTTTGTATTCCAAATGTTTTTAATCATATTATTTGTGGGGGAAAAAATAAATAAATGATCATGTCATTCAATTATCAAAAATAGCATCATTTTTAAAGAACGTTTAGTGCACTACACTGCGTAATACTGACATCTAGCGTGTCGATAAATAACTGAAAACAGGACTTTGATGTGACACTCTCCGTGGCAACGACAAAGTTAACAGTCAAGTAAAAAAGCAACATTATGCCTAAATTTATTGAACAGGAGATGGATGCAACATTTTTAGTTATGTCAGTCCACAAAGTTTGACTAATGCAGTTTTGAACCATAAATCACACTGTGTTTGTTCATTTAGGTCAGAGAGGAAATGGCCCCCTCTGGTTTCTCCATAGCTGTTTTTCTTTACTACTGTCACCTGATTAAGTTTGTGGTTTAAAATACAGTTAATATTATCGCACTTGTTTTATTGCACTGACACTATAAAATGAGAACAAAACCTAAATGAAATTGAGTTGAACGATGGCACTATTGTCTTGAGCATTGCTTTACAGCTGAAACTGAATTCATTTATTAATTGATGCACTTTACAGCATAAATACTGTTATTTTTCTGTTTATGAAGCTGTATTGAAATAATATGGGCCCAGTTTATGAAGGTAGATTTGTGTCTTTATTATTCAATCAAAAAAAATGTTGCTTCAATCAAAAAAAATATTTTCAATTAAAAAAACCTTCACTTCAATGAAAAAAAAACTTTTCAATCAAAGAAAAAAAGTATTTGAATCCAAAAATATATTTGAGACTCAAAAAATACATTTGAACACTGCTTTTCTTTGATTGAAAATGTTTTCTTTGATAGAAGTCCGGTTTTTTTTGTTTAAAGCAACCTTTTTAATTAAAGTAACATTGTTTTTTGATTGGACCATATAATGGGTAGGACATTTGTGTCTTTATCATTCAATCAAAAAAGAAGTTGCTTCAAACAAACAAACAACAGAATCAATACAAAAGTCACTTCAATGAAAAGATAAACCTTTTTTTAAATATAGAAAATCATTTTTGAATGCAAATAAAATATTTGAGACTCCAAAAATTGCATTTGAACACCTTTTGTTTTAATTGAAAATGTTCTCTTTGATTGAAGTAATCTTTTTTGTGTTTGGGCCATACATGGGTAGGACATTTGTGTCTTAATCATTCAATTCCAAAAAAGTTGTTTCAATCAAAAAAAAAAATATTTTCAATCAAAGAAAAAACTTTTCAAAAGCAAAAAAAAAATTTATTTACCTCGTGTATAAAAAAAGTATTGAAGAGAATGTGTGTTTTCGTTGTTTTTGTTTTTTATTTGAAGTGAAAAAAATTTAGAATTTCAAATTGTTTTGATTGAATCCTTTTTTTTTTTTTTGAAGTGCAAAAAGTTTTGAAGTTCAAACTTTTTTTTGATTGAATCATTTTGACACAAACGTTCCGCAGTGGGCGGGTGCTTCTCTGTTGGTCAGACATGTTTGATTGACAAGTGTCTACACCAACGACATCTTTCTGACAAAAAAGTCATGTTCGCCACTCGCCAGCAAGTTTTACCCCTACAGGATATTATCTATTTATCATTTGATCTTGTGGCTCTAAGTATCGCGCCAGCCACACCAGCCACACGATCTCTCACTGTTTACTATCAGAAACTCCGATTAATACACGAGAGCACACAGACAGTTATCCTGCTCTTGTGTACGGGCGTCAGTTTGGTTTGGTTTGAAATGTGCTGGGGGACGGAGAGACGTATTCGGAAGAGCATTTTCAAAAGTGCTGGGTACAATGACGCATTCATTATTTGTTTTCTCTTTCGAGTAGGCGCCGCGAGATGTTTCAAAAGTGGTGGGTACAAAATCGACCCTGGCAAAAAGTGGTGGGGACATGCATACATATCTATGGGGACATGTCCCACCCGTCCCCCCAGCCACAAGATCTCTCACTGTTCTCATAGCCGACACTCCGATTGATGCACGAAAACACAGAGACAACGCAACCCTGCACTTATTTACCCTTTTGTCATCTTATCTTATATTTTATTAGCTCGTTTGTCCCATAATGGAGCACGTTTCGTGGTGCGCCAGTCACAAGATTTCGCAATATTTCTCATAGTTGCGTGATTCTCCGATTGACATTCTGAAGAAGAATGATTTTGACCACTCCATTAAGTTTTTTTTTTTTTAATAAAGCCTTTCTTTAAAGTGAATTTCGTTTTTAATAAATTGCATCTTGATTTTAATCAATGTTTGATCAACCAATTCCCAGGATTTAATAAATAAGAAGCAAAGCAAACATATAGGCATAGCAATAAAATCATGAACTTTTTGCTTTGCACGTTTCTCAAAGACATGATAAATAGGCTACATCTAGAAAGGTAGAAATGTCTAGCCTAATTTTAAACAAAACAATTCAAAACGAAAATAAATATTATTCTACTCTCAGATTATATTTAATCCATATGAAATGAGCATTTCTCTCGGCGCGTTCACTACTGCGAAGATGGCTCCAATACGGGCAAAAAGAGCAAATAAAATATAAGAAAAAATTACAAAAAGGTAGATAAGAGATGGATTGGACTTTATTTGCTCTCATCTGAGTGTCTCATGTAAACAGTGAGAGATCTTGTGGCAGGCGCGACGCTAGGTGACGCGCACGCTCCATTATGGACAAAAAGAGCAAATAAAATATAAAATAAGATGACAAAAAAGATACTTAAGAGCAGGATTGCACTGTCTGTTTTCACATGTGCATCAATCGGAGTGTCTGATGGGTGTAATAAGAGATCTTGTGGCTGGTATGGCTGGCGATGCTTAGAGCCACGACCCGTTCGCATAAAAAGAGCGATTAAAATATAAGATCAGACGATAAATGGGTAAATGAGATCTGTATTGCACTATGTGTGCTTTCGTGTAGCTACCATTAGGTGTAAATAGAGAGAGATCGTGTGGCTGGTGTGGCCGGCGCAACGCTTAATAGAGCCATGCGAGCGCACTCCCATACGCATAAAAAGAGCAAATAAAATATAATATAAGATGACAAAAAAGTAAATAAGAGATGGATTGCACGTTATTATACGCGCTCCAATACGGGCAAAAAGAACGAATAAAATATGATCAGATGATAAATGTGTAAATAAGATCTGTATTGTACTGTATGTGTGCTCTCGTGTAGGCCTACCATTAGGAGTGTCTTATAGGTGTAAACAGTGAGAAATCTTGTGGCTAGGCAGGTGAAAAGCGTTTGGTTAATGGTGAATATTGACCTGTGCGTACCGTTCTGTCGGGGAATATGCGCTGCATTTACTGTAAATATTGTGTAAGTTCGAGTGGCAGGCGCTATATAATGCAGTGCATATAAGGCACATATATCCGTGGCCGGTCGAGTAGCAGATCCCCCTGCCAGGCAAAGATTTTATCCCCTCTAAAAAAGCTGCTGGCGAGTGGCGAACATGACTTTTTTGTCAGAAAGATGTCGTTGGTGTAGACACTTGTCAATCAAACATGTCTGACCAACAGAGAAGCACCCGCCCACTGCGGAACGTTTGTGTCAAAAATGATTCAATCAAAAAAAAGTTTGAACTTCAAAACTTTTTGCACTTCAAAAAAAAAAAAAAGGATTCAATCAAAACAATTTGAAATTCTATTTTTTTTTTCACTTCAAATAAAAAACAAAAACAACGAAAACACACATTCTCTTCAATACTTTTTTTATACACGAGGTAAATAAATTTTTTTTGCTTTTGAAAAGTTTTTTCTTTGATTGAAAATATTTTTTTTTGATTGAAACAACTTTTTTGGAATTGAATGATTAAGACACAAATGTCCTACCCATGTATGGCCCAAACACAAAAAAGATTACTTCAATCAAAGAGTACATTTTCAATTAAAACAAAAGGTGTTCAAATGCAATTTTTGGAGTCTCAAATATTTTATTTGCATTCAAAAATGATTTTCTATATTTGAAAATGTTTATCTTTTCATTGAAGTGACTTTTGTATTGATTCTGTTGTTTGTTTGTTTGAAGCAACTTCTTTTTTGATTGAATGATAAAGACACAAATGTCCTACCCATTATATGGTCCAATCAAAAAACAATGTTACTTTAATTAAAAAGGTTGCTTTAAACAAAAAAAACCGGACTTCTATCAAAGAAAACATTTTCAATCAAAGAAAAGCAGTGTTCAAATGTATTTTTTTGAGTCTCAAATATATTTTTGGATTCAAATACTTTTTTTCTTTGATTGAAAAGTTTTTTTTTCATTGAAGTGAAGGTTTTTTTAATTGAAAATATTTTTTTTGATTGAAGCAACATTTTTTTTGATTGAATAATAAAGACACAAATCTACCTTCATACCGGTTCCCCGATAACGCTCACTCTTAGCGCGTTAAGAAGACTCAAAAAGATATATCTTACCTAAGTTGTATATGTTCCTAAGTGTGTTCCCCGAAGTGTCACTTAGGAAGCTTCTTAACTTGCTCCTCTTACGTTCGACGTTACAAAGGCGCTGTCCCAAGTGAAGGTGCTGAATTAGTTGGCATCGATTGCTCAGGAATCGATTTTCCACTTCACGCGAAGGTTTATTATGACGTTAAGAAAGATAACGTTCTATGCAAATTAAAATTATTCGAGTAACATTTATTTTAACATTGTTTAAGTTATCAGTAAAATAGAGACTATTAATTAAATTACCAAATTGTGATATGTCAAAATGTTTGAGAAGACCGATCAAAGCAGGATTGATGTTCACAGAAGCGCGAGCCGCACGCGAATCCCAATACGAAGCTTCACGAGATAGGATGCAAGTGGCAAAACTAAAAATCTATCAAAGCTCAGCTTCAGGTAGGGGATGTTTACAGGTAAAGATAAAGAGACTGAGAGAAGAAGAACGAGAGAAGGAGATGGAGATAAGAGAGGAGAGGTAAAGCAATAGCCTTGCATACTGTGCCCAGAATGAGAATAGCTTTATTGCAATGGATTCCTATTTAACACAAATATACAAATCCCAAGTTCTTTGACAATTACTGTGGAAAAATAATATGCCCCTGAACCCAAGATCACTTTTGGGACCTCTGTATTTATAAAACCCTGTGTACTGCTTTTGCACTGAATAGAAAATTATATTTTTGCAAAATACAATGAATTACAAGGCTGTACAGTAGAGTGCACTATTGCAGACTTATATACTGAGGTTTTAATTATATTATTTTACTGTAATATAAAATAGGGAACTAAAGTGGGCATGTGGGTAAAATGAGTCTCACTCCAGCCCTGAAACCTCTCACTCAAAGTGCAAACCTACAAACCAAATCTCCAAAACCATAAGCTATTTCTCAGCCTTTGACTAAAACACAAAACATCTAGCAGGAATTGATTTGCTTTTCTTTTCCAAACACACCAATCAACATGCTACAATTATTCACCAGGTCACACAAACACTCCTCATATGTGCAAACTCTAATTGTTTTACTGATCACTAACCAATCACTGCTTTACTGTAGTATAAGCCTATAATAAGTCAAAGGTCAGATTACCTGTTTTGAACAATTGATGCCAACAATGGACAGAGACCCCCACAGACTATATTGTGTCCTTTGCTGTATTATAAAGAATATACTTTGGGTTTACATATGTTTATGGTTTTGTTGTATAATGTATACAACAGTAATGTTTGGCCTAATGAATATTTTCTGTTTCTAAATTGCATTGGTGAATACTGTCAGTGTACTTGTTACCGATCTCAGAAGACTACTTTCACCGTAGAACATTGTATTCATATAAGCGTATGGAAGACCAAAGAGCTTTAGATTTAGAAAAAAAGAAATAAAAATGTTTATATGGTGTATCAAAAATTGCTCTAATAAGTGTTTGCCATTTGATGGAAATGCTTCATTCTGACATGTTTATGGCATTTTGAATGCAGTTACATTTTTGAAGGAGATGTGAGGCATTTTGTGTGTGAAGTTTTGGGAATTGTGTGTAGAGTTTTGAAAAAAGGTGAAATAGTTTTGAAAATGTGTGAAAGTTTCTAAAGACTGCTGCACAGTGGCGGCAACTAGTGTCTTGAGCTCAAACAACACTAAGAGAGAGCTTACGAATGGTCAAGACCAACCTTACGAAAGTGTGACTTACAGAAGACATACTTAGCGTACGAACGTTTCGGGAACCGTGCCCAGTGATGTAGTGGTGCCTGGAGAAGTGGGTATACTCTTAATTTATGCCCCCAATATTTTTTTAAGCGTCCCAGCAAAGGATGAACGCTCTGTGTTATAAACAGTGACATGTAAGACTATAGTCTTGCATTAGTGTTCAATATGAAAGAATACAGTATAATGAATACAATAGAACACATAGAATCAGTGGTATTCTTGCATATCAGGGCTGCACATGGTTTTGTAAATACCCAGGTGCCAGCTAGGTCCCATAAATTATATTGTTAGGGGGATTCGGGGGCATGCCCCCCCCGAGAAAATTTTGATTTTCCTGATCTCGAAATGAGCATTTTAAGGTGTTTTGATGGCCAAAAAAAATGACAACAGTAGCTTTAAAAGCATGAAGTAGCCTATTTGATCAGATTCTTAAACATGAGAATCAGTTCCAGTTTCAGCGACTTTTCTTTCCTAAATTAATCAATGTTTTTGGACTAATCTGTTAATTTAATTAATGGTTCAATTGCTCACGCAAAAAGACAGTCATTAGTCGCCACCCTCTGGCTTAATGATGCAAGTGGCGCAAACACACAATCGGAGTTACAAGCAGTGAAAAATCAAACACATTCGAAAAAACGTTATACAAATATATTTATACAATAATAATGGCAATATATTTGATAGCGTACTTGTGTTGTTAAATTGAGCTTAAAATTTCCACTGTCTTTAATCAAACTGATTATTTCTGTCGGTCATTTAAAACGTCTATTGAAAAACAGCCGTAAATTTGAGCTACTTGCATCTTATCTCGCACTGTATGATCGTTAACTGAAGTGAAGCGTCGCGTTGGGATTCGCGCTCGGCTCGCGCTTTTATGAACAAAAATACTGCATTCTTTGGTCTCACGAACATTTTGACATTGACGAGCAGGTGTTTGAGTGCTGAAGCAGATCAGATGAGAAGGCCAGTTATCGTCGCGATGGGAGAATCATTGCAGCAACAAATTAGAGTTAGGCCTAATATTACGGGTAACGTTACGACTGGGTGTTTTTTTTTATTCACGAAATTGGATTAGCAACTAAATGATGCGCATCAGAGGGGATTTAGAAGTGGGTATACGCAATGCCGACTGATAAGGAAGTGGGTATACGCCGTATACCTGCGTATACCCTGCACTACACCACTGACCGTGCCATAAGGTTAAGAGAGAGGTTAAGGAATAGGTTAAGAACTACTGGGGAACCGGGCCATGTATTGTAATGTGGTATATAAATAAACAAAAAATATATATTTAAAATTTATATAATATATATATATATATATATATATATATATATATATTATACATATTGTAAATACTTTGTACTACACATCATGTCTAATAACAGTGGTAAATAGTGTGGTGGAAAACAATTTTACATCACTGAATAAGAGACAAACATGATCAATTGTCTTCAAAGGTTATTTATTTTCTTGCAAGAAAAGGTCAACAGTCGTACAGAGTGCCAGCAGAATGTGACTGAGTAGGGAGGGCATCCTTTCTTCTTTATAGTTGACTCCCTCTTTGTCATCATGAACAACATGTTCCATAACAAACACATTGTTGCATCCTACTAATAATGTGTAAAAGGCCCTTTTTCTCAGTCATACATCAGTCACACATTCCATACCTTTTGTCAAGTCACGTATATAAGGTCATACACATAGTATACATACACAGATAAGGGTTACAGTAATAGTTCTTTGTTCCAACAATGTAGCAGAGAATCGTGGAACTCCACATGCAACTCTCATGCATTTTACTACCTTAATCTAATTACTATGAAATATAAGAAAATGCACATATATAGAACATATTAAATTGCTTCCACAATAGTTAATTTCATATTTCACGATCCCCTCTCCATAATGCACAGATGATGGACTATCAACGTTTCCACTTCCTGCGGTGCCTGAAGAAAGCAAGGAAAGAAGCAACCTCACAACAGTCAGCGGCATCACTGTCAGACTCCTATGATCTTACAGCTGAAGACAGCTAGCGAGATCATAGGAACTGCTCTCCCACTAATCTATGACATCTACATTACAAACAAACCCAAAACTCTGCTTCCTGCATAGACAAGTCTATTAAAGGATAACACATCGGTACCTAGTCAACTGTTCTCTGAAATTTGTTTTCATGATAATCAAATATAAAGAGTTTTACCTCTAAAAACTGTTTAGCATATAACGCTAGTATATGGGCACAGAGTAATGAAAAATTAAAATTGCTAGCTAATACCACTAACAAGGCTCACTTCGCATATACAGGCATCTTTGGAAAAAAGTCTCGACCAGTCGAACCACGAACCCCATTCATACAGTACAGTTCAGAAGTTCGCTGAACTTCATACAGTTCAGCTCACTTAGCACGTGGTTCATGGTTCGACTTGTCGAGACGTCGCGAAGTGGACTGTCTTTGTAAAGTATCTTCTTATTAAAGGGGTCAAGAACTGGCTTTTTAAATTGTGTCATATTGTAGTCTGAGGTCAACTTAAGACGTTTGCTTGGTTTTTGCATTCAAAAACATCAAAATGAATAAGTAATAGGCTATTTCCTACCCTAGTTTTGAGCCTAGCTGAAAAACGCTCGGTTTTTATGGCCGTCTTGCACTGAGGACTTGGAAGTAAACGGCCACTGCTGTGAGTGGATGACAGTTTTGCATTTTATAATGAGTTTCAATTCACCCATCGATGCACTTGGGGGAAATTGTTTTGAAAACGTCCAATGTTGTAAAATGGCAACCGGAATGATTTGCCCATATGTTCGACCCAGAGTCCGTGTGTTGCAGATGGACAATGTTTTACCTCATCAGTAGGAAAGTCAAATTTATCCGTGCAATCCTATTGGAATCCAGAGGAAGCATATGCAGCGACTGTCTTCTTCCACAATCAGGCTCTGCACAATATTTTGTATTGCTCGGTAGCTCGATCTGGTTTCTCATCACGAGGTAGGCATCTATGTTATTTAGCTATGCCTGTAATGCGTGAATCGGTGGGTGCGGCTAAACCGGCCGTGTTGAAGTAGGCGTTGATCTTCTTCTGCGGGGGTGGTGTTTTATCCTCTTTGACGTCATAGTTCCCCACTTTTAAAAACGAGTCGTTTGCTGAGCCTGGTGTCAATAAAAGCTTTTATTGGACTAACAAGGATGTTTTCAGTTCTGAAACTTACAGGATATTCTTATAATATGATGACCTCTTTGATGTCAAAAGCTCAAGGAAAATTTGATTTCTCAGTTCATCACCCATTTAAACTACCTGCACTTACAAAGTTCTCAAAGCTTCAGTTTGCATGTAGAGACCCTTATTACACAGGTCCTTCTCAAAAAATTAGCATATTGTGATAAAGTTACTTTTCAAAAATTAGTGATACGCACAACTACTGCACTGGGGGGAGTTCCACAGATTACAGGCCTTGCCGTTTTAAGAGCTGAGTCGGAAAGTATTCTTTCCTATACTTTGCAGCTGTCTTGTGGAATGGTTTACCTTCAAACCTTAAACTGTTGAGCTCTTCCTATTATTATTTTAAATTTTCAATAAAAAATTGGTTATTAAACCAATAAAATAATAAAAAGAAAGAAAAAAGAAAGGAAATAGAAATAGAAAGGCATGTAGTAGTAGGAAAATTGTAATTGACTGCTTGTTTATCTGGGTATCTGACTCTTGTTTCGTTTTTTTTATTGTGTTCTTATCTGTTTTATTGTGTTTGTATGTTGTATGCCCCCTTTGTTTACTGTTTTAAATGTTATTTTGTCTATGTACTGTTTCTCGTCTTCCATGAAGGACCACAATGGAAACAAGCCTTTGGGCTTTCTTGTGTTTTTATCCTTTTGAACACTTCATGTTGATTGTTGTTCAATAAAGTTTTCAATCAATCAATCAATTGGTCTGAGGATGGAACCCAGAGGAAAGGCTGACAGAGGCACCGATAAGGCGACAAAATTCCTTCCAAAACAGGGAGGAGAATTGAGGACCTCTATCAGATACAACATTCTCAGGAAGACCATGGATCTTAAAAATGTGCTCGACGACAATCTGGGTCTCTCTGGCGGAGGGCAGTTTAGGAAGCGGGATATAACAAAGCAGACTTAGAGAAGCGATCGATCATGGTGAGAATAACAGTATTTCCTCCAGAAGGGGGAAGCCCAGTAATAAAGTCGAGCGCAATTTGTGCCCATGGACGCGACGGAATAGGTAGAGGTCTGAGGAGACCCGCAGGCGGTCTGTTGCTGAGCTTGGTCTGGGCGCAAACCGAGCAAGACGCGATAAAGCGGCGAATATCTCGTTCAAGAGTCGGCCTCCAAAACCTCTGAGAAATAGAGGCGATGGTGCCCCTAACCCCCGGATGTGCAAATAGCTTTGAGGAGTGACCCCACTGGAGGACGGCGCGACTAGCGGACGGAGGTACAAATAATAACCCCCTAGGACAGAGACGAGGCGTGATAGAATGAGAGAGAGCACGCTTAACAATACGTTCAATTGCCCAGATTACCGCACCCACCACCACACCATGAGGAAGAATCCTCATCAGTGGGTCTGGACTCGGGAGAGGCAAACTGGCGAGAAAGAGCGTCAGGCTTTTGATTCTTGGAGCCGGGACGGTAGGAAATAGTAAAATCAAAGCGGGCAAAGAAAAGTGACCAACGAGCCTGACGAGCGTTAAGTCTCTTAGCCGTACGGATATATTCAAGGTTACGATGGTCAGTCCAGACCACAAACGGGACAGAAGACCCCTCCAACCAGTGGCGCCACTCTCCTAACGCGAGACGGATGGCCAAAAGCTTGCGGTTACCCACGTCGTAATTGCGCTCGGATGGGGACAGGCGAAAAGAAGGCGCAGGGGTGGATTCTCTCGTCAGCGGGCGATCGCTGAGAGAGAATCGCCCCCACTCCCACCTCCGAGGCTTCAACCTCCACAATAAATTGTCTGGAAACGTCAGGAGTGATGAGAATAGGTGAAGACGAGAACAGGGATTTAAGGCGATCGAAGGCCTCCTGCGTGGTGTCACTCCAACAAAACCGGGTCTTGGTCAAAGTTAAAGTGGTAAGAGGCGCTACCACCTGACTGAAGTTCAGAATAAACCGTCGGAAAAAAAAAATTGGCGAAACCTAAAAAACACTGGAGCTAGACCCGTGAGTCAGGGGTGGGCCACTCGGTTACAGCGCGAACCTTGTTAGGACCCATACTAATACCCTGGTCTGAAATGACCGAACCGAGAAAGGTAACGGATCGGGCATTGAACGTGCATTTCTCGGCTTTGACAAATAGTTTATTCTCCAAAAGTCATTGAAGAACTTGACAAACATTTTGCACATGAACCTGGAGAGACGGCGAAACAATCAATATGTCATCGAGATAGACGAAAACAAAAATGTTAAGCATGTCTCTGAGAACGTAGAACTGAGACCAAAAGGTAAAACCCGGCATTCAAAGTGCCCGAGGGGGGTATTGAGGGCGGTCTTCCACTCGTCTCCTGCCTTTCTGCGAACAAGATGTTATGCGTTGCGGAGATCTAATTTTGTGAAGAACTGCGCCCCCTGCAAGATCTCAAAGGCGGATGACATACTGTAAGTGGCAAGGGATAACGGTTCTTAACGGTTATGTCATTCAAGCCTCTGTAATCTATGCAGGGTCGTAAAGAACCATCCTTTCTCTTCACAAAAAAAAACCCCACACCGGCAGGAGACGAGGAGGGAACAATAGTACCAGCGTTCAATGACTCGGAGAGATATTTCTCCAACGCCTCACATTAAGGAATAGAGAGGGAATACAGTCTTCACCGGGGAGGGGTGGAGCCTGGAAGAAGATCAATGCAACAATCATAAGGACGGTGCGGAGGAAGAGAAGCGGCCCGGGAACGACTGAAGACCGCTCGCAAATTTAAGTACTCCTCGGGGACTCCTGACAAATCACCTGGCTCCTCCTAGAAAACAGACACAGAAGAGACGGGAGGAACAGCAGATGTCAAACACTTAACATGACAAGAGATATTCCACGAAAGAATGGAATTTTGAGACCAGTTAATCTGGTGGTTATGCTCAACAACCCAAGGATGGCCCAAAACTACAGGAGTATTAGGGGAGTGGAAAACAAAAAAGATATAGTCTCACGGTGCTTACCGGAAACGATGAGACTCAAAGGAGCAGTGGCACGGTGAACCCTGGCCAGGACCCGTCTATCCAGAGCAAAGACAGTGGTGGGTTCCTGAAGATCCACGAGTGACCGGAGGCGGCAGAGTTGAGCCAGTGGAGGTGAACCGGAAAAGTAGTCCGAGAAGGCAGCGGAGGGTGCAGCGAGGAAGCACTCACCAGTAACCCTCTCTCTACTGGTGAGCGTTGGCTTTTAACTGACAGGTGGTAACAAAGTGATTACCAGAGCCGCAGTAAAGGCAAAGTCAATTGACGATGCGGCGCTGGCGTTCTGCAGCAGAAATTCTAATTCCAACCAGCTGCATAGGTTCCTGGTCTGTTGCGGAGGGAGAGGTAACGCTGACAGTGGAGGAGGAGGAAGGAGAAGCGGCCGTGCTGCGAGTGCATCGACGTAACTCGAAACGTCTCTCCACGCGAAGAGCCAGGTCGATCAAGCGAGTCGAGATGAGACGGAGTCTCACGAGCCAGCACCTCATCCCTGATCTTGCCGTTAATACCCTTGATGAATCACGCCACTAGCGCGGGTTCATTCCACCCACAGGAGGCAGAGAGCGTGCCTCCTCGTGCCTACCCAGCATTGCTCCCTGGATCTCCACTGCCACTTGGAAGGGATGCTCCTCCGTAAAGTTCATGTTGGTCGGATTAGTCTGTCACGGTCACTGGAGAAGAAATTCCAAAAAGGCGTAAAGCAGGTAATTCAGTCTTTAATGAAAACAAGGCAAAGCCGCAATGGCCGTATAACAATGGAAGTTTCTCAGTCTTAAATGCAACCAAGGCAAAGCCGCAACGGCCGTATAACAAAAGAAGGTTCTCAGTCTTATTCTTGGTAGGCAGAGAGATGCTTAAACGGCAGGTCCAGAAGCCTCAAGAGAATAGAGCAGGATGACTGATGAGGCGTTGCATCCTCTGCGATTCTCCGCGGCACAGCGCTGGACACAGCACAAATCAGGTAACAAACAGCACCAAAACAATTACTGGCATAAGGCAACAGGCGTGACGGGTAGTAATAATCCGACAAAGAAGGGGTGAAAGAGGTAGCTAGAAATAGAGAGACTAATGACCAGAGATAGAGAGCAGGTGAGGAGATGAACGAGGATCAGCTGAAACAGATGAGTGAGCAATAATGGGTGAGTGTGTGTGTGTGTGACCAGCAGATGGAGACAGAGAACAACAAGAAGAGAGAAGGAACCAGGGTCATGACATAAAGTTCATTATTTTCCATAATATAATGATAAAAATTAAACTTTCATATATTATAGATTCATTGCACACCAACTGAAATATGTCAGGTCTTTTATTGTTTTAATACTAGCGATTTTGGCATACAGCTCATGAAAACCCAAAATTCCTGTCTCAAAAAATTAGCATATTATGAAAAGGTTCTCTAAATGAGCTATTAACCTAATCATCTGAATCAACTAATTAACTCTAAACACCTGTTAAAGATTCCCTAGGCTTTTAAAAACTCCCAGCCTGTTTCATTACTCAAAACCACAATCATGGGTAAGACTGCCGACCTGACTGCTGTCCAGAAGGCAATCATTGACACCCTCAAGCAAGAGGGTTAGACACAGAAAGAAATTTCTGAACAAATAGGCTGTTCCCAGAGTGCTGTATCAAGGCACCTGAGTGGGAAGTCTGTGGGAAGGAAAAAGTGTGGCAAAAAAACGCTGCACAAGCGTTGTGGAGAAGGACCGATTCCAGACCTTGGGGGACCTGCGGAAGCAGTGGACTGAGACTGGAGTAGAAACATCCAGAGCCACCGTGAACAGGCGTGTGCAGGAAATGGGCTACAGGTGCCGTATTCCCCAGGTCAAGCCACTTTTGAACCAGAAACAGCAGTAGAAGCGCCTGACCTGGGCTACAGAGAAGCAGCACTGAATTTCGGATTGCTTTCATCCGAAAATAAAAGTCTGGAGGAAGACTGGGCAGAAGGAAATGCCAAAATGCCTGAAGTCCAGTGTCAAGTACCCACAGTCAGTGATGGTCTGGGGTGCCGTGTCAGCTGCTGGTGTTGGTCCACTGTGTTTTATCAAGGGCAGGGTCAATGCAGCTAGCTATCAGGAGATTTTGGAGCACTTCATGCTTCAATCTGCTTAAAAGCTTTATGGAGAGGAAGATTTCATTTTTTAGCATGACCTGGCACCTGCTCACAGTGCCAAAACCACTGGTTAATGGTTTATTGACCATGGTATTACTGTGCTCAATTGGCCTGGCAACTCTCCTGACCTGAACCCCATGGAGAATCTGTGGGATATTGTGAAGAGAAATTGAGAGACGCAAGACCCAACACTCTGGATGAGCTTAAGGCCACTATCGAAGCATCCTGGGCCTCTATAACACCTCAGCAGTGCCACAGGCCATGCCATGCCGCATTGAAGCAGTCATTTCTGCAAAAGGATTCCCAACCAAGTATTGAGTGCATAACTGAACATAATTTTTTGAAGGTTGACTTTTTTTTTTTTTTTGTATTAAAAACACTTCTTTTTTGGTCGGATGAAATATGCTATTTTTTTTTTTTTAGATAGGAATTTTGGGTTTTCATGAGCTGTATGCCAAAATCATCAGTATTAAAACAATAAAAAACCTGCAATATTTCGGTTGGTGTGCAATTAATCTAAAATATATGAAAGTTTAATTTTTATCATTACATTATGGAAAATAATTAACTTTATCACAATATGCTAATTTTTTTAGAAGGACCTGTAGTACTGTCTAAGTGTGGGGTTATTTTGAGCCTTGTTGGTATTAACTAGCGATTTTTATTTTTCATTACTCTATGCCCTATGTACTAGCGTTATACGCTAAACAGTTTTTAGAGATAAAACTCTTTACATTCGATTATCATGAAAACAAATCTCAGAGAACGGTCGACTTGCTACCAATGTGGGTAGACTAAAGGTTCATTATGTGCCGGAGTTGTTGTTTAATGAATGTGAGGAACAACTCCCACAAAACTGCAGTCCTACTACTGTTCACCCCAATGGTCTACCCTCTAACTTAGTTAAACTATATGCACTGAAACCAATACCAGTACTAATATAATTGTCTCAAAGCATATGTGAAACAAATACAGTATATCAAAATGTGTAAACACTCCACAAGTAATTATATGTATATATATAAAAAGATTAATTTATAAATTATGTATAAATGACCTAAGCTTATTATAAATTATTATGAGTGACCACATCCAATTTTTTTTAGGACCATACACAAATAAGGAAATCCAGGGTAAAAGTGCCGGGCCCATATTCATAAAGAATCTTAATGCAAAAAGTAGCTCCTAGTGACAAAATTCTAAGAAAATTCTTAGAAATGTGGGCGTTTACTCTTAAAACTAAAGAAAAAATCCTAGTAAAGAAAAAAGTAATTCAGAAAGCATCTTAACCCTTAAAAAGGGTCTTAAGGTCAAAATGGTTAGGAGTACGGTTGAGGACTTTTAAGAGGCTTAAGAGTTTCTTTAGCAGAAGAGAAAATGGCAGAGAGACGGAGAGGGAGAAGAAATGTGTTGCAATAGATGACAGTGAGTTAATAAGACACTAGACAAGATCGTGCAGGGATCATGTTTGTCACTGATCTTATTAGAGACACGCTAATGACACAGCGCAATGCCATAACGCCAGAAATGAAAGTAATCACTACAATAAGATATTTGGCAAATGGGAAAATACAATTAAGCAGCAGTGATTTGGGTCTGTCACAAACTTCTATAAGCAGTGATAACACAAACAATTACAGCACTTTCAGAACCTCTTATTATGAGTTCTTATATGTACCACCTTATTATGTCCCACCTCGCAGGCTCAAAAAAAAAAACTATGCATTATGAATATAGCAGGCTTACCTGGTGCGCACAAGCAGGGGAATTAACCATTAATAATTTGCACTATAAGCTCCCATGTCTGCTTCTTGCTCCGTGCCGTGACACCCGGCCCAATTTTTTTCTTTAATGATGATGGTCTAGAGTGGAACAATTTTTATCATTCTAAGCCAATCAAATACCTTAGGAAATTAACAGCATGGTAAAAAAAAAAAAAAAAAAAAAAAAAAAAAAGATTTATATATACATAATGTATATGATGAGAGTAAACTCTATACTTAAAAGTGCTCTTTTTCTTCTTGGACAACCAACCAATCACAGTCTTCAAAAGAGTGTGTCATACATAGCAACGGGATCAACCCCACCTCCTCACTAAGATGAAAGTTTTTATCTTTTCCTTACTCAGAGTTGCTGTCAGATCAGTCCCGAATCGCTCTTAATCTAAGACTCCTACTTAAAAGTTTTTAAGCTAAATTAAGAGTTTTCTGAGAGGATTCTTAGAATCTTTATGAATACGGGCCCTGATCTCCAAGATGACAATGGGGCAATCTTTCACAAAATGAACATTGACTGAAGTTGAGCATTGAGGGCAAACACAGAGTGCCACTGGGATTTAAAACAAGAAAGGGAACACTTTAGTGGTTGTAAACAACATAATCCTCATCACAACTACATGCCCCACCCGCTACAGCTGTTGCAAACTCAGGAACACCCCCCACAACCACCTGCCCTGCCAGCTACAGCCAGCCATCCCATCCTCAGAAACACCTAAACCAGCAGACCCGGCTGCTATGGTCCTGCATCTTTAGCCCTGCTAGATACAGTCCCATCACAACCATCTGCCCCGCCAGCTACAGCCAGCCATCCCATCCTCAGAAACACCCCAACCAGCAGACATCGATGCCGGGTTGGGCACGTAGTAACATTGCCGGAATCAGTGCCGGAATGTGCACTGTGTAAACAAAAGCCAGGACCAATGCCGTAAGGGGTGTGTCATAGTGATGGCGTCCCATCGCGCGACTATTGCTCTTAGAAGAAAGTTTGTGTTCGTCATCAACAAAGAAAGGACTAACAAATGTCTGCAAACTGGAATGAAGTAGAGAGCAGGAGCTCCTCACTATCTGCACTGAAGCTGAGATCGTTCACCAGCTTTGTGGAACGGTATGCGCATGTACATGTTTTTGACATACGCGCGTACATTACACGTCTCATCCTGACGTCATATGTCTTTCCGGGATCTTTACAGGTTGTGGGTAGAAACACTCACAGATCCTGGCAAATCACTGGCAGTGTTAATGAACCGAAATCAAACAATCCTGGGACAAATGCCAGGTCACATTATCTGTGTATTTTCCGGAATCTCTGTGTGAAAGGGGCTTATGACTGCTGTATACATTTTAAGGACAATGTGGTTACAATAATGTATGTAGTGATGCATTGCAGGCATGTCCTTCGCTCTAAAGTAGGGGCTTACAAATTATTTTACTGGGATATTTGTCACGGGTGACAAAATCGCTCAGTAAACGGAACCTTCTTGAGAGTCCTGAGTTTCCTAGGGGAACGTATTGGGTGCAACACTCCACTACGGTTCCGGGTGTGATGGAAACATGCCCGTACTGATTAGCGCTAATGCATGGCAGGTGTGAGAGAGAGAGGAGCGGCGCTCACACAGGCTTCCTGTTTCATAAGCCACAATATAAAAGGAGCATTTAGAGAGTGTTTGCAGCGCGGTTGGTGGGTGTACAGTGTGTCAAGATTCCAAAGGGTTGACAAGAGCAGACATTAAAGTGGGTTGACTCTGGGCAGTGCTGGATACAGGCTTCCTTGGAAAAATCGTTGGAGTGTGGAGATCGCCCATTCGAGTTTGCTGGGTCATATTGATCGTTTGTGGGAAGACTGCTGGACCGAGCTAGGGCTGGATCTGTGCTGTGGAAGGAGAGAGGAAAGATAAGTGAATTGTTTTCATCTTATGAACATTTGAACCACTTGAAGAGGATACAGTGAATGTGGATCTGACTGTTGGAGGAGCTATGTGTTTCAGAGTGTGATGAGGAGGAATTAAAAGTGAAAACCCTGTAAACGAGCGCAACGGACGGAGTGGGGCCTCTGTCCAACCCTATCGTGTGAGTGAATTGCAGTGCTTTTGCCTTATTGATACACATTGATTTATTGCTGTGGAATTGAAGTGAACACAAGTGTGCTGTGTCTTTGTTGAGAAGTGGCCCCCATCCATGCTTACACGTTCGTGGAAGGTTATTATATCTGCCCCCGTCAGAAGCCCAGAGTGATACAGTGAACTGAAGAGAGAGTACTTTGTACTGTGAAGATCCCCACCTGTTCTACTTGCTGTTTGAGCCTAGAAGCATACAGCACCACTGGTAAAGTAACTTTATGACTCACTGTCCCCCTATTGTGAACTGAAGAGAGAGTACTGTGTACTGTGAATATCCTCACCTGTTCTACTTACTGTTTGAGCCCAGAAGTATACAGCAACGCTGATAAAGTAATCGTTTCACCCACTGTCGCCCTACTGTGAACTGAGGAGAGAATACTTTGTACTGTGAAGATCTCCACCTGTTCTACTTGCTGTTTGAGCCCAGAAGCATACAGCACCACTGGTAAAGTAACTTTATGACTCACTGTCCCCCTATTGTGAACTGAAGAGAGAGTACTGTGTACTGTGAATATCCTCACCTGTTCTACTTACTGTTTGAGCCCAGAAGTATACAGCAACGCTGATAAAGTAATCGTTTAACCCACTGTCGCCCTACTGTGAACTGAGGAGAGAGTACTTTGTACTGTGAAGATCCACACCTGTTCTACTTGCTGTTTGAGCCCAGAAGTATACAGCAACGCTGATAAAGTAATCGTTTAATCCACTGCTTCATTACCGTGCACCCACGAGAGTACCCTGTACTGTGAGGAATCCTTACCTGCCATACTTACCGTCTGAGTCTGGAAGTCTGCAGCACCGCTGTGGGAAAAGTAAGCTTTTAATCCACTGCTTTATTATCGTGCACCAACGAGAGTACTCTATACTGTGAAGAATCCTTACCTGCCATACTTACTGTCTGAGTCTGGAAGTCTGCAGCACCGCTGGGGGAAAAGTAAGCTTTTAATCTACTGCTTTATTATCGTGCACCAACGAGAGTACTCTGTACTGTGAAGAATCCTTACCCGCCATACTTACTGTCTGAGTCTGGAAGTCTGCAGCACCGCTGGGGAAGAGTAAGCTTCTAATCCACTGCTTCATTACTGTGCACCAACGAGAGTACTTTGTACCGTGAAGAATCCTTACCTGACATACTTACTCTTGGGTCTGGAAGTCTGCAGCACCGCTGGGGAGAAGTAAGCTTCAACCCCCCTGCTCCATCATCGTACATCGACGAGAGTATCTTAAACTGTGAGCAACCCTTGGTTTAAATAAAGATTGTTACTCCTTTGAAACTTATCTCTGTCTCTGTGGTCCTCTGTTGTGTGCCTGTGGTGTCGGCTCCTCACGGTGGTGACTCGGTTAGAGGGGGGGTGGTTGGTCACCCGAGCGTTCCTCCCCTCGACCTGTGACATATTCAACATGTTGGTCTGAACATAGAGCTGGAACGTGAGGTATGTGTATAGTGAATACAACAGATTCAAGGGTAAAAATCATATTGATGTTCAACAAATAAAAACAGACATAATACAGCCTAAAATTAGCATGAATATTACACAGAAAAAAACACATGAATTACACATGTGATTTTGCACATGTGAAATTTAACTGTGAAAACATTTTAAAAATTTTTAGTTTGAATCCCATGTGAATTTCCATGTGAAACATATAATTTCACATTTGAAATGGATATAAACCCATAAATTCCCATGTGAAACCTAAGATCACATGTGAAACATGGATATTCTCATGTGAAACCCATCAACAAACATTTCTCATATACATCAATAATTGATGTATGTTCAACCAATATGCACTCCATGTGGAATCCATGTACAATCGTGTATACAAATACAACACAATTGCATGAAACTCAAATAAGGTGTGTGGCCGACAAGCAGTCATGGAGGTATTCCATGTCGTGTAAGAGGAAACAAAAGTTAAAGCAAATAAAGTAGGCTACATTTTGTCAGACTCAAACTCTTTGACACCAAGGGCAAGCCATGACCTTGTTGAGCTGTTGGTATGAAAAATAAAGGCACTATATGCTGTGATTGAGGCACAAGACACATCTAATGAGTCACATTGTGTAAACCGCAATTTACCACAACAAATGGATGTTCTTGGGGCCTATATCTGTTTCACAACATGAACACACATTTTACTGATTCAAATTGAGATTTATTTCAAAACATGCAATGCAAATGCAAGCAGTCCATACTAATTAGAAAAACAAAACAAATTACAAATTAAAACGCAAAGCATTTATTTAAATTATCCATTCAAATACCTCTAAAATGCAGATGTAGCAGACATGTTTGTGTATTGTGTGTTTATGCATGCATGTTGTCTGAAGTCATCAAGTCTCAAGTGTTTCCTTAAGCAGACTTCCTGTTTGGGATAGAAAAACAAAATCGAAGATTAGAGCAGTACAAACACCAGTTTCATTTATTTTCTTTGGATTGGATTAGATCTGTTATTTTCAAGTGATGACTTGGTTATGTACTGTATATTTAAAGTAATCAAAAAAATATAAACAATCAGATCCTGTTGAGACCCACATCATGACCTCCAGAAGCCAGCCAAAGTCTGGAGCCAGCCAAAACTGGCAGCTATTTCAGTCATAAAAGTACAGATCATATTTCTATATTCCAGATAAATCAAAGCAGCGCTCACCAAGATAACAATTCATGATTTCCATTACACAAGAGTAGATGTTAGAACTTCATGCTGATTTATACTTAGGTAAGCTAAGACATAGCTTTACAGTAAACTATGCTTCTCCATCCATTTCCTTTCTCCACGACGGCTGCAACTACAGTGTGGTCTCCCTAGTGGACCACCATGAAAACCGTCTGGATTGAGCCGAGTAGGGGACATCTCCAGGGTCTTCAAGTGGGCACCTTCCGTCCTCAGTGTTTCGTCGACTAGCCCACGACACTTCAAGAGGGCTCGACAGTGACCCTGGCGTCCCAGAGTCAACCCCCTCCATCCCCCACTCAACTCAGCCCAGCTTATTGACCCCTACAGAGACCTAACCACAATCACGTGCAACACAACCATACGCGCCGACCCATTTGATAATGCCTGTCGAGCCCCACTGGTGCGTTATAAAGCAGTTTCAGTGGCAAAGGGTTCCATATGGCATACCACCTACCGCAAACCACAATATCTGGCCAACCACCGTCATTCAAACAAAATACACAGGAACGTAATAACTGTAATTTCAGTGCAACCTACAGTATACAAACAGACTCTTCAAGAATTCTACGAAACCGTAGCGTGGCGGCCTGTACATAGCCAGCTAGAATCTTTCCGTCTCAACCACAGCCAGTTGCTGCTCCTTTCTGCTGCTTCAGATAAGTTCTTTACCGTGTGACGCAACTCTTGGCCACTGAATCCGACGTCTCTGAGGAACCGGGTTGTAGAGTGTGCCACAAAACCTCGACAACCCACTTCCACTGGATAAACTTGGACTATCCATCCTCGCTGCTCTGCCTCAGTGGCCAGATGAGCATACTGCAATTTCTTCCTCTCATATGCTTCATCTACCGCATCCTCCCATGGCACTGTTAGCTCTATCAGCTGAACAATGTGTGCTGATCCAGACCACAAAACAATATCTGGTCGTAAGTTAGTGGTAGCAATCTCAGATGGAAAAATAAGTCGAAAAATAAATCAGCCAGCATCGTCCAGTCCCTTAGAGGTGTTAACACCTCTTCTTGGTGGTTGCTTGCCTGGGCGGAGGCTTGGCTCCGCACACTCTCAGCACACTCTGCTGAGGCAGTGTGGAACTTCCAACCATTTCCTGATGTATGAACTTATTAACGCTTCCAGCTTATCCACTGTTGTCAAAGAAACCTTGTGCACAGTCAGTGGCCACAGCAACCTCGGCAGCAGCAACGTGACATCATGACTTTTGCGTAAACATACACGCCAATTTCGAGTCAAGTGGCGTGTTATCTCTACGCATTTTGAGCTATCCGCGTGTATGTCTACGTCATTAACGTCCGAGTGATTCCGTGTGTCTGTACACGCCGTCAAATGTCCGCGCGAAACGAAGCAAAATGTAGATCTACATCTGGGGAGCAATCTTTTTTTTTTCCTAGGATGGTAAGGGAACAGTCATAAATGCCATTAACCCCAGTGACGGTTAGATTTAGGGATGGGGTTGAGGTAAGTCATATCTTTTTTTTACCTAGGATGGTAAGGGAACAGTCATAAATGCCATTAACCCCAATGACGGTTAGGTTTAGGGACGGGGTTGAGGTAAGTCATACAGTAATAACGTTAAGTCAACAGCGTTCATAAACACGCTGAAAAGCGATTATGCGTCTTGATAGCACGCCAAAAATGGAAATACGAATTGGCGTGTCATACACACGCTACTTCATGAGATCAGTCTGGCAGCAGACCAAACTGAAAGCACCAGAGTTTTAGCTTGCCTGGTAGAGCACCTCAACTCTTCCACTGCTTGCCGTCTAACTTCTCCCACTCGAACTGTGTCCCTTAGATCCCCATTGTACCATCTCCCAAGACTCTTCACTGGCTTCTCAGAAACTGTTGGTATTGCCTCACCATTAATGAAGAATGTTTTATCTACTACCTTTCCTTTAACTATCAAGATACTTCTTGATTTAGAGGGCTTAAATTGCGTTCGTGCATTCGATATTATCTGTTAACTTACCCAATAACTGATTAGTGCAGGCTACTTTTGTAGTCATGGTTGTCATGTCATCCATGTATGCTCTGATTGGTGGTAGTCGCATCCCAGAAGCCAAGCGCTCTCCACCTACTACCCATCTTGATGCCCTAATGATTACTTTCATTGCCATAGTAAAAGCCAGTGGAAAAATTGTGCATCCTGCCATTATTCCGAACTCTGAGCGTTGCCATGCAGTGCTGAATTTTGGAGTTGAGAAACTAAATTGCAGATCTGCAAAGTAGGCTTTCACTAAATTTGTTATTGACATTGGTACTCTGAAAAAATCGAATGCTGCCCACAGAAACTCATGTGGCACTGAACCATATGCATTAGCCAATTCCAAGAATGTCACATGGAGCTCCTTCCTCTCCTTTTTTGCGGACTGAATTTGTTGCCAGATAACATTGATATGTTCTAAGCATCCTGAGAACCCTGGAATGCCGCTTTTTAAATTGAAGTGTCAATGAAGCCATTCTTTAATAGGTAGGTGGACAATCTCTGGGCAATAATGCTGAAGAAAATCTTACTTTCAACATTTAATAGTGAAATAGGGCGAAACTGACTGATGCTTGTAGCATCTTTTTCTTTAGGTATAAAGACTCCACCTGCTCTGTGCTATGCTCTGGGCACAACCTGTTTTTCCCATGCCACTTTCATCAATTTCCACAAAATTTGCAGAACTCCTGAAGCATTCTTATACACTCTGTATGGAACTCCATAAGGCCCTGGAGATGATGAAGCCCTTGCCTTTCTCACAGCCTGCTCTACTTCTTTCCACTTAGGTCCAAAGACCTCCATTTGGTATTCTGGTCGGTTGAAAGTTGGTATGTCTGATGGAATTGACATAGGCTCATGCCTTTTTGCATCTGTATGCGTTTCCTCCAAATATCTCTCTAGCTCAACCCTAGATGTTTCTAAAGTGCCATTCTTCTCACTGGTGAATAACTTCTTTACGAATTTGAATGGGTCTTTATAGAAATTAGCCCTCGCACGTTCCTTCTTTTTGTAGCGTTTCCGTAGGCGCTCAGCTCTGCGTAATGTTGCTAGCTTGTCTTTTATGGCCCTTTGTAAGAAATTGAGTTCAATTTTATATTTAAAATCACCATTACAATCTGATAACTGTCTCATAAATTAGTTTTTTATGTTCAAATAGCAATAAAAATGTGTAAAGTCATCAGATTCAAATCTTATAACACTAAGTGTATTTACATGGACCCAAATAACCCGATTGTAATTGGACTAATAGCACAGTTGGAATAAAATAAATAATTAAATACAAATCACAGGTAACCATGTCAATCAGAATGATTCGGCCAAATACGATTAATACTACATTCGGATTGTAAGGGTGGTCCGATCGAGAGGACATACCTTTAATGACATTTGATGCACGGAACGAGCTGTTTTTTATTGTTACAGCAGCGGCTCCCAATTATCCTAATGATAATATCCTTGCACTATTCAGCCTGAGGGTGGCTGTCTAATGATGATTGACAAACTTTAGTAAACATAACAGATGACAAACGCATAGAATGCCATCTTAGAATTGCTTTAATGTACAGTAGTATGTATTGCTTCCATTTTTTGTTTAGAATGTTGTCTTGAGCTTATGTTCATCACAGACCTTATTTCAGCCATTTAACAAAAACCTCATTAAAAAATGCAATGACTTCAGGACGATAGAACCAGAAGTGCTAAAATGCTAACTCGCTTCCATACCTGCATCACTCTATAGAGCAGTGTTTCCCAACCCTGTTCCTGGCGGCACACCAACACTGCGTGTATTCTTTGTCTCCCTTATCAAACACACCTGATTCAACCCATCAGCTCATAAACAGGTGGGTTAATGAGCTGATGGGTTGAATCGGGTGTGTTTGATTAGGGAGACAAAGAAAACACGCAGTGTTGGTGTGCCGCCAGGAACAGGGTTGGGAAACACTGCTATAGAGAGCCTAAGTCCCGCCCCTCCGCTTCCGGCTCATGGGACCTTATATGTGTGGTAGTCAATGGCGAGAGACAAACTTATCTTTTTATTCCATCTGAACTGTGCCCTGAATTACACATATTATGTTTGTCAATTTAAAAGATAATTCTGAAAGTCAAAAAACGTCGCCGTTTGTCATAAATCAGAAGAGTAACTTTTAGTTTTGTGTGAAAATCGCTCAATGAACTACAACTCCCGGGAAGTGAAACAATGAGCAAGATCCGCTGCTCATGTGTGTGCAGTCTGGTAGAAAACACTCAGGCATGACGGCGTAAAGTTACGATTATAACGTAAGACTATAGAAACAATGACAGACATTAGCCTGGGTACAGACTGATCTCATGAAGTAGCGTGTGTATGACACGTGACTTACCTCAGCCCCGTCCCTAAACCTAACCGTCACTGGGGTTAATGGCATTAATGACTGTTCCCTTACCATCCTAGGAAAAAAAAAAGATATGACTTACCTCAACCTCAACCCCGTCCCTAAACCTAACTGTCATTGGGGTTAATGGCATTAATGACTGTTCCCTTACCATCCTAGGAAAAAAAAAAGATATGACTTACCTCAACCCCGTCCCTAAACCTAACCATCACTGGGGTTAATGGCATTTATGACAGGACATTTGACGGCGTGTACAGACACGCGGAATCATTACACGCGGACGTTAATGGCGTAGACATACACGCATACACGCGGATAGCTCAAAATGCGTAGAGATAAACACGCCACTTGACTCGAAAGTGGCGTGTATGTTTACGCAAAAGTCATGATGTCATGTTGCTCAGTAAAGTTAGCTTCATTCACTGAGAGAAAATGTGTGCCTTTGGGGTTTGTAGTCTTTGTAATTACGTATTTTCACAGTCTTATACCTCAATGGTTTCACATCAAACTGCGACTTTCTTTACTTTAAAATGTAAATTTTAAATTGACAAACATCATATGTGCAATTCAGAGCACAATTCAAACGAGATCAAAATATTTGTTGTCTCTCGCCATTGACTACCATGCAATATTTTTCCGAAATAAGGTCCCATGGTGGTCGACCGGAAGGGGAGGGACTTAGGACCTCGCTCCAGAACAGGACAACATTAATCTAGATATCATGTGTCTGTGTCACGGAACGCTCAACTACGCCTCCTCCTGGTTTCACCAGATCCCTCTCTCCTGCATGTTAGGACTTCATTCCCTGCTCATTATCCCCTGATTAATTGCCCATCATCTCATCAGTCCCACCTGTGTGCCCTTCAGCTCCCCTTTATCTGGACTGCCATGTTCATTGTTCATTTGTGAAGTCTTGTTTTACCATTACTCTCATTCTCGTTTACTCGTATTTGCTCTGGTATTTTGACTTGGACTGTGTTACTCGCTTTTGAACCTCTGCTGCCTACCCCTGACCTTAGACTGTTTGATGTACGCCTTTGGATTGCCCTATCCAGTGTTCTGAGTTTGTGTTTGCTGCCCTTCTTGTCTCGGGCCTTGAGTTTATGACTGCTTACCTCTGTTGGCTTACCTGTGTTAATAAATTACTGCAAATGGATCTGTCCGCCTCTGCCCCTTCGTCACAGTCTGCATCAAGTCATTAACTAGTTGGCATGTCTGTGCTTCCTATGTGGTGTAGCACATCATAGGCTATTAATGAAAGTATAAATCTTGAAGGCCCCCTGAAATCAAAATTTAAGTTTTTAAGCTCTTAGTATGAATATGTTAGCTTTAAGATTGTAAGTAAGCTGGTGTATTCCAAATAATGACAAAATTCACATTTAGAAGATATAAGAATTCAAAACTTAGTCTCTCACATCGGCTATGACATCACTGCAGACTACAGCTTCTCATCAGATCTTATGTCCATTCAAATGCTCTCTAGAATTTAAAGGGTCCTGTCATGCTATAAATACCACCTGGCCAAGGCAACCGTGGCTGTACCATAGACTGAAAAAAGGGCTGTATCTGTACGTTTGGTAGTACATGCATGCTCAGTATCAGCTGCTCATGCTCACCAGTTCTCTCAGCACAACATGTCTCAGTTCAGTGAACTGTTGGAGTTTCTGGAATAACATATACTCTGGGATATTGGTTTGATTCGGTCAAGCACGCCCGAAAGCAAGCTGCTTAAGAATGAAATGGCTAGAATTTATTCACACCTTAACAATTGAAGTATCATCAGCGCTTGGATATGCTTCCATGGTGCTCTCAAGTACGACATGATGTCTTTGAGGTAAACTAAAGACTATTGGCTATTTGAATAGGGGGAGGAGCCATTCAATATGTCCCGCCTTAGCTTTCTGTTTCAGTGGAAATTAAGTCAATGCAAAATACAAAGCTACGGGTTCCAAGGCACTTCAGTGAGCCTTTAAATTACAGTAGGAATACATGTCAATAAACCATTTATTAAAGGGTTAGTTCACCCAAAAATGAAAATTAAGTCATTAATTACTCACCCCCATGCTGTACCAACCCCGTAAGACCTTCGTTCGTCTTCGGAACACAAATGAAGATATTTTTGATTAAATTTGAGAGCTGTATAACTACCACATTGGCTCCTAAAGGACTGCCTCTTGACGGCCCAGAAAGTCAATGAAGAAAATGTTTAAATATCCCAAAAGACTACCGTGGCTCAACTATATGTTTATCAAGCGACGCGAATACTTTTTGTGCGAAAAAACAAACAAAAATAACGAGTTTATTCGACTATTTCTTTTCTTCCTTGTAGGCCAGAACGAGACTTCCTTCGATTTCCACGACGCATGCGCGAGAATTGCGATCTGAAGTGGTGTAAGCTGGTGTAAGCAGATCGCAATTCTCGCGCATGCGTCGTGGAAATCTAAGGAAGTCTCGTCTATCTATCGACTATCGTTCATTGAACGCGTTCAGACACAACACATATTACAACTCAAAATGATTATTCTCACATTGTTTTAGAGCAGGGGTATCCAACACGTCGCTTGCAAGCTATCAGTAGCTGTGGCCTGATTTGGTGGTGGTAGCTCGCCTTGGGATTGTTCACATATCGTGCTCACATATTTTGCACGCTCAATTACGTTTCAGATGTAGGCGCGCATCAAGCGCCCAGCGCGCTCATAATTGAAGCGACGCGCTCATTTTTTCCAGGCGCAGTATATTTGTACTTCGTGGTTGTCTATGATAACTATTGACAACAAACCCACCGTAAGCTGTCACGAGACTATATATGGTAGCCCATAAGGGATAAAAATAATAATAATAAAAAAACGTGGCAAACGCAACAACGGGCCGCACTAACATTAAACTTTAATATCAATTAGGGGGCCACAAAATATCATCCCGCGGGCCATGACCGCGAGTTTGAGACCTCTGCTTTAGATCTAATACTATGTTATGGAATAGATGTTGAAATACTGCAGCAGAGCGATGACATCTCAGATCATTATCTAGTCTCATGTAAATTACATTTAGCCAAGGCTGCTAGACCTATCACTTCTGCCACTAAAGATTGCTTTATAATCTTTCTGATCAGTTTCATCATCTCAGCACCCGATTTGCTTAGAAGAACTCAATATTGCAACAGAAACTTTTAACTCTCTCTTTTCCAGCAATTTAGACACAGGTGCTCAGTTGCACTTAAAGAAGATTAAAGAAAATAGTACAACGCTGTGGTACAACGAGCAGGGGTGATTCCAGGATTTTATAAATGGGGGGCACAGGGGGGCCCATGGGAAATCAGAAAATTAAACTGGAAATAAATACTTGTTTAGAAATATTAAGCACAATTTAAAGGGACACTTCATCCATTTGCATTAAGCTTTGTATCTTTAGAAACCCAGTAATATTTTGAATGGTCATGGTTTATTCCCTTATTTTCCCCTGAGATGGGAGAAATAAGGATTTAAGTGTTTTACTTCCTGCTTATTATGATGTAAAAAAAAGTCATTTTGCGTCATAATAAGCAGGAAGTCACATTTCATTGAAAAGTGTAGAGACTACAAACATTAGCTCCTCATTATTCCAGGGGGTGGGACCCACTCATGCTACGGACCTATTACAGATCAGTGGGTGGGACTTCACTTGCAGATACTGAAATCAATATCAGCCATCTTGTTTGGAAGCTAAGCTAACAAGCGCTGTGGAGATAGGAAGTTATGACAATGACGGAAGAAACTAAACATGATATGGAAGACGAGGATTTTGAAATTCTGCTCCTCGAATCCGATGTTCGTGGCTATCTTTACGAGCTGCAATATAGTGAAGAGCAGCTGAGGCTGATGGAGGAACAGGAGGCGGCTGCCTGTCGTGGTCGAGGAGCCCTGTGTGATGAAGAAGAGCCCACCAGCTCGTCTTCGGGGAGAAATGTGTGTCCGTTTTGGATGTAAAAGGATGGCGCACTCGCAGAAGCACTTCGTGCAAGGTGGAATTTATTTTCAGTGCCAATAAGAAGACTGTACACAGTGAAATATATGAAGAGTTCAGATGCAAAAGCCTCTAAATGCCATTTGAAATTTTCTTCTTAAATTATGATTTTTATCAAACTTGTATATTTAAGTTCAGTAATTTCACTTAAATGGCAATGATAATTACCTATTAATTGTTATTTAAGTGAAATTACTGAACTTAAATATACAAGTTTAATAAAAATCATCATTAAAGATGAAAATTTCAAATGGCATTTAGAGGCTTTTGCATCTGAACTCTTCATATATATACAGGTGCGTACAAAAAGAAAAGGGTGCATCCCTTAAAAAGTACAAAAATAACAAAATAAAGATGAAAACTCTTTTAAATAAAATGTATCTTCCATACACCAAAGGGTTTTGTTTGCTTGAGGCACCACAGTTGCACTCTCGCTTCTGTCTTGGTTAACAAGCCCAGACTTCAGGTTTGGCTTTGTTGAAATAGGCCAAACCCTGCCCCTTGTGGGCCACACCAATTCCAATAACATCTAACATTCACTACACACTAATACTGCATCTATTGGATTATCCATAATAATCCATACTAATTAATCCCCTATATATACAGTATATATATATAATAACACATAATTTCTTCATTTAAATATACACATGAACACCTATTCACACTAGACAATGGTTTCGTCAGCTTCCGGTTTTGATGCGCCGACGTGGCACGGCCATGACGTCATAAACTCATTCGATTGCTCGTTCGGTTTGGATTTCCCTGCCGGAAGACTGACTATGCCCACACAGACAAACAACACAAACGAAACGACACAACAGTGCAATGTAAGTGTATGGAATGACTGCGGAATGAATATGGATAGGAGATTGGAGAAATGAATGTCCCGCTGCTATCATCATCATCGCATGTGCACCCACTTCTATGATAGCGGCAATGACGAGAAGGAACAAAATGTAGATGAATGAAGTGAGTATGTAAGAGTATATGTGAGTGTGCAGTGCTGCTGGACGAAAACTCTGAATCAGATGAGCACACAGACGTTTGTGTTGTGAAACATCCTAGTTTCGCCTGACTGAACATCCAGGTATCATGCAGTAATTCACCAATAGAAAGAAAGAAATACATACGAGGAGTAATTCACTAATGAGTTTGCCAATGTAACGTTGTTGCATTGGGGTGAGTAAATTATCAGCAAATGTTTTTTTAAAGTGAACTACTCCTTTAAATCCCAATGTACTCGTTACATCATAAGAGGAATGGAATCTATGCTAATTTTATTGTCTTTGTTTATCCAGGGGTTTTCCCGCAGCCTGCCAGATCCAGGCTGTTTCCAGACCTGACAAAGGACCTTCGCCCGATGACAACTTAGTGCTGAAGTGCCAACTAGCCTCTCCCTATGGAGGATCCTTATTCCACTCTACAGATAAAGCATTGTGATAATTAGAGCTCACGTACCAACCCAGAAGTGATCAAATAAAAAAAAATATTCTATCAAAATTTATAGGGAAGACAAGGCCCTTATTTAATAACAAATGATCGTTTCGATGGAAGTGAATCAATGAAAATTAACTTTAGCTGGAAAATAACATTATTCAAGAACCACTATAAAACCAAACCAATCTGTGTTACCTTAAAGGGTTAGTTCACCCAAAAATGAAAATTTTGTCAGTATTTACTCACCCTCATGTTGTTTCAACCCCGTAAGACCTTCGTTCATCTTCGGAACACAAATTAAGATATTTAAGATATTAAGATCGCTCCTGCATACAGTCCATAGGCTTCTTGAGGTACTGGCTCTTGCTGTCCCCGAAAAGTCATTAAAGACATCGTTAAAATAGTCCAAGTGACTACAGGGGCTCAATCTTAAGTTTATCAAACGACGAGAACACTTTTGTGCGCAAAAAAACAACAAAAATAACGACTTTATTTCAACTATTCACTTCCTTCTCCATGAGCCTGTAAGTCAGTTAACGTAGTGTGATTGCGTAGAGCTACGTCACACGTAGGCTCACTATTGGCCGACGCTGGTCATGTGTGTGTGATGCGTGTGACGTACAATAACAGAAGCTTACGCTATTAAACTAGTAACCTGACTCGCGCAGAGGGAGAAATAAACGAATAGTTGAAATAAAGTCGTTATTTTTGTTGTTTTTTTGCGCACAAAAGTGTTCTCGTCGTTTGATAAACTTAAGATTGAGCCCCTGTAGTCACTTGGACTATTTTAACGATGTCTTTAATGACTTTTCGAGGACAGCAAGAGCCAGTCCCTCAAGAAGCCTATGGACTGTATGCAGGAGCGATCTTAATATCTTAAATATCTTAATTTGTGTTCCGAAGATGAACGAAGGTCTTACGGGGTCAGATGGAGTTTTGGTTCCTTGCCATTGTTGCCTTGCTTTTGGCTTGATTAGTTGGAGACATTTAATATTCAACAATATTATTGATCTGTGTTGTATTATTTTCATGTTATCACTGTGAAGCTGCTTTGATACAATCTGTATTGTAAAAAGCGCTATATAAATCATTGTGACTTGACTTGACAGATTGTTGGTTTAGCCAGTCTGTCTGCTTCCTCGCCTGAGCCCCAACTCATGCGTCACGCATAATCAATGCTTGCTCAAAAAAAAGTTGTTCGCTCTATATCCTCAAGACCCAGGCAGCCAAACGAACATGAGAGTTGACAGTTCAGCATGCTACTGTTGCCACCCATAGATATCCATATAAAGGCTAGATATCTCATCCACGCTGCTGGCCACTAGGCCTGAACGCGTACACATTTTGGGCGAACGTAAACTGAACGTAATGTATTACTGCCTGATGAATGTTACTGTGAACTCGTTCATTCTCTGAACGCACGCTCTCTCAGAGATTTCTATAGATTTCTATAGAGCCTTCCAGGCGTAAACCCGGCAAAAACTCACTGTAAACAGGTACAGTAAATATGTCTCCCCACGGGGTCCGGACGGACTCAGCCCGAAGGAGCGACGAGGGACCACCTTCCCGTGGGCTCACCACCTGCAGAGAGGATTGGGCGGCAGTTGAAGGCAGGGGCCTCGGCAACAAGATACCTGGACACGGAAACTAGCCTTAGGGATGTGGAACATCACCTTGCTGGCGGGGAAAGAGCCTGAGATTGTGCGTGAGGTTAAGAGGTTCCGACTTGAGATAGTCGTGATCACCTCTACACATGGCTTGGGCTCTGGAACCACACTCCTTGAGAGAGGATGGACTCTTCACCACTCTGGAGTTGCCCATGGTGAGAGGCGACGGGCTGGTGTGGGATTGCTTATAGCCCCCCAGCTCAGCCGTCATGTGTTGGAGTTTACCCCGGTGAACGAGAGGGTCGTTTCCTTGCGCCTACGGGTCGGGGATAGGTCTCTCACTGTCGTGTGTTCCTATGGGCCAAACGGCAGTGCAGAGTACCCGGCCTTCTTGGGGTCTCTGGGAAGAGTGCTGGAAAGTGCTCCGACTGGGGACTCCGTCGTTCTACCGGGGGACTTCAACGCTCACGTGGGCAACGACAGTGACACCTGGAGGGGCGTGATTGGGAGGAACGCCCCCCCCCCCCCACCCTGAACCTGAGTGGTGTTCAGTTATTTGACTTCTGTGCTAGTTACATTTTGTCCATAACGAACACCATGTTCAAGCATAAGGTGCACGTGGCACCAGGACACCCTAGGTCTTAGGTCGATGATCGACTTTGTGGTCATTTCATCTGACCTGCGGCCATATGTCTTGGACACTCAGGTGAAGAGAGGGGCGGAGCTGTCAACTGATCACCACCTGGTGGTGAGTTGGATCTGATGGTGGGGGAGGAGGCTGGACAGACTCGGCAGACCCAAGCGTACTGTAAGGGTTTGCTGGGAACGTTTGGCCGAACCTCCTGTCAGAGAGATCTTCAACTCCCACCTTCGGCGGAGCCACGACCGGATACCGAGGGAGGCGGGAGATATTGAGTCTGAGTGGACCATATTCTCCACCTCCATTGTCGAAGCGGCTGCTCGGAGCTGTGGCCGTAAGGTCTCTGGTGCCTGTCGAAGCGGCAATCCCCGAACCCGGTGGTGAACACCGGAAATAAAGGATGCCGTCAAGCTGAAGAAGAAATCCTATCAGGCTTGTTGGCTCCTGAGGACTCCTGAGGCAGCTGACAGGTAACGGCAGGCCAAGCGGACTGCGGCCCGGGTGGTTGTGAAGGCAAAAACATTGGCCTGGGAGGAGTTCGGTGAGGCCATGAAGAAGGACTATCGGCTGGCCTCGAAGAGATTCTGGCAAACTGTCCGGCGCCTCAGGAGAAGGAAACAGTCCCCTACCAACATTTTTTACAGTGGGGATGGGCAGCTGTTGACCTCAACTGGGGATGTCTTCGGACGGTGGAAGGAATACTTTGAGGATCTCCTCAATCCCGCCGTCACATCTTCTATTGAGGAAGCAGAGGCTGAGGGCTCAGAGGTGGACTCCTCCATCACCCTAGCTGAGGTCACAGAGGTAGTCAAGAAACTCCTTGGTGGCAACGCACCGGGGGTGAATGAGATCCACCCTGAATACCTCAAGTCTCTGGATGTTTTGGGGCTGTCTTGGCTGAGACGACTCTGCAGCATCGCGTGGCGGTTGGGGACAGTGCCTCTGGGATGGCAGACCGGGAGGGTGTCTGTGGAGGGTGCTCCGGGTATATTACTAAGGGCTGTCCAGTCCCTGTATGACCAAGGCAGGAGCTTGGTTCGCATTGCTGGTAGTAAGTCAGAATTCTTCCCAGTGCAGGTTGGACTCCGGCAGGGCTTCCCTTTGTCGCCGGTTCAGTTCATAATTTTTATGGACAGAATTTCTAGGCACAGCCAGGGGCCAGAGGGTGTCAGGTTTGGGGACCATGCGATTTCGTCTCTGCTTTTTGCGGATGATGTTGTCGTGCTGGCCCCCTCACATCAGGACCTTCAGTATGCACTGGGACGGTTTGCGGCTAAGCGTGAAGGAGCTGGGATGTAAATCAGCACCTCCAAATCCAAGGCCATGGTCCTCAGTCGGAAAAGGGTGGCTTGCTCACTTCAGGTTGGTTGAGAGATCCTTCCTCAAGTGGAGGAGTTTAAGTATCTTGGGGTTTTGTTCACGAGTGAGGGAAGGATGGAACGGGAGATTGACAGACGGATCGGTGCAGCTTCTGCAGTAATGCGGTCAATGTGCTGGTCTGTTGTGGTAAAGAAGGAGCTGAGCCGTAAGGCAAAGCTCTCGATTTACCGGTCAATCTACGTTCCTACTCTCACCTATGGTCATGAGCTTTGGGTCATGACCAAAAGGACAAGATCCTGGAGACAGGCGGCCGAAATGAGTTTTCTACGCAGGGTGGCTGTGGGATCCCTTAGAGATAGGTTGAGAAGCTCGGTCACTCGGGTGGAGCTCAGAGTAGAGCCGCTGCTCCTCCACATCGAGAAGGGTCAGCTGAGGTGGCTCGGGCATCTGTTCCGGATGCCTCCTGGACGCCTTCCCGGGGAGGTGTTCCGTGCACGTCCCACTGGGCGTAGACCCCGGGGAAGACCTAGGGCATGCTGGAGAGACTATGTCTCCCGGCTGGCCTGGGAACGCCTCGGTGTCCCACTGGAAAAGCTGGAGGAAGTGTCTAGGGAGAGGGAAGTCTGGGCATCTCTGCTTAGACTTCTGCCCCCGGATAAGCGGAAGAAGATGGATGGAGGGATACATATTGGTTGGCCTATTCATGAGCATACATCAGCAATAGGCTATGTGCACAGGCGAAGGAACAAACTTCCGGGTTGTCTAGAAGTTGGCGCATTCATTTCCAGTCGTTCTGTTTACATCCTAGCACCCAAAGTGGAGCCGTCGGCATTGTTCACAAAATGAGTGGTGTTGGTGTACGAAATAAGTACAAAGTACAATGTACGTGGTACATTTCAACTTATGAAAACTGTTTCTGGCTCAAAGGATCACTGCTGTGTGCCAAAATGTCCGGCTTCAAGTCGACACAACAGTGTGTTAAGTTTTCATCGGTTTCCTGGGGAAGCTAGCCTATGTGCTAAGTGGCTGCACAGAATACGGAGTGCGGAATTTACAGTCACTCAAAACACCAAGGTATGCAGTCGTCACTTTGAGGAACATTTAATCCGGACGACTGCTAAGGGAAAGCGTGTTTTATCATGTAATGCTGTGCCATCGTTATTCCACTGGAACGACTACTCTGTGAAGAGACGTGCCAGGGTTTGGGAATGGCGTACTAAACCCTCGAGTCCAGAGCCTGAGCTGGTGGACATCGAGGATGAGGCCGTCCCAATGGAGCACGAAGACCGACCCACCATTTGTGTTGACAGGGAAGAGTACGAGAGGATGAAGGCAGAAATTAAGGCATTGAGAGAACAAGTCCAAACTCTCTATCTGAACAAATCTTTTGGACTTCAGCGATTTGCCTCGTCATCGGAGGACATTATATTTTACACCAAGCAAGATGTACAATTCCACTTTCTGTTTTCAGTGTTGGACAGTAACTAATCCAGAACCCACTTTTCTTGGGAGGCTAATTATATGAATTACTACGTAATTGTTATTGTTTGCTCTGGCCTATCAGTAGTGGATCCTAGTCTGTCATTGCAATGGCCACTAGTATAATTGGGCTATTGAACCCTCTGTGCACAATAATAATGTTGTCATAACCAAACTCAACACAGAATCAGTGGAAACATTTTTCATTTACCTTGAAAAATAGAAAACAATGAAACAATATAAAAAAATACATGTACTGTTCCACCCCTAGTGTGTACATAATATATGCTACTGGGTGTCTAAAATGTCTTTCAGGATGAATAATCTATCTATATATTTCTCACCAACACTTAGAAACTGCTGGCGATAGATGAGCACTTCTTGTTCCTGTTCAGGATCCTATCAGCCAGACTGTCCTCACATTTGTTGCTGACAAAGCAGATCTCCCTGAAAAGGGAGGCAGTGAGTCTTGGTCTCCGCAACTGGTGCCATTCCTCGCAGGAAATTTGGCTTCTTGTGTCACTTTCCAGTTTATTTGCCATGTCCCAAGCCTGCGCTCTGCCTCAGTGGTGTTAGATTGCATGTAGATTGAGGGCTGTAAGTGGTAACCTTGCAGGGATAGGGATGGACGAGGTGGAGCAACGTGGAAGGATAGATCTCTATGTGCTGCTGCTGGCTGTTGGTAGGCATTGGGGCTTCCGGCTTGCACCATCCCAAGGGCAGAGTTGACCAATGGAACCTAACAGCAGATGTTCATGCTACACACCATTGGCGACTCCGCTCTGGAGAAGTCGGCATATGTCTCAGTCACCTTGGGATGGAGTTGTATATAGCTAGTAGGGATGGGTATGATTAATCGACGATCGATTATTGATCATTAAGAATTTCATCGGTCACGTTAATTTGATATCGATTATCATTAAACTAATGCTGCTGCATTGCGTAGTGTGAGTGGAAAGTGAACGTGTTCCCCAGGCTGGTCATGCTAGCGCGGAGGTACCTGTGCATCCCGGCAACATCAGTCCCCTCATCAGAGCGGTGTTTTCAGCGGCTGGACTGAAGCATTTATTTACACTCGACGCGTCCGGCAAAAATTAGTATAAATATAAAAACCTCGAGAGACTGAGAGTCTGCAGAGACTCGCGCTCACGCGCTGAAGTGCCAGGCGAAAGTGTAAAGAAGGCTTGATGGTCACCATGCAAGTTGCGGTTGCGTCTGTAGGGAATCAAGGCGAATCAAACACAACTTAATCAAATTAATCTCTCATGGGATTAATTCACATGGCTTCAACACTCCAAGTTCTGGAGCCCACATTCCAGAGTCACAGAACGGCACCGAGGGTTTGCTTTGGGGGGACAATAAACCCCCCCCCCCCCCCCTCCGAAGACTTTTATGGTCCTGCAGATAGCAACAGAATGCCACAGGAAGAAACGTGTCAATATGTTAATGTTACTAAGACAAATCGGCTCCAAAATGGTGGAACGAGAGGCTCACAACCAAGACCCCTTTGATCCCCTGACAGAGATGTTCCACAAAACACATCTCCTCGTCCCCCTTACGAGTTGAACTCGCAGTAACCTTGCGGTTGAGATCGGAGATCTCACACATAAAATCATATAAACTCACCACAGAACAATTCTTGGACCTATAACCAATCATAATTGTTGTTGTTCCTACACTTCATGTGTTATTATGCTTAGATCACATAATAACCATGTAATTGTTGTTAACTATTAACTCTTGTAATTGTTATACAACCATTAGAAGTGTGAATGCCTCATTTGCTCTTAAACGAACCGTATTCTCGTAATTCAAAAGATGGCTTGATTGAAATCTGTCTAAAATGCTTTGTTTTATGATTATAATATATAATCTTAAACTGTGTTCTCTTGTTCTCTGCTAAGTGCTGGAGACCAGCTCACAGACCATGCATAAATTATGATAAGCAAGAAGTAGATCCGCCTCCAATTGGCCAGAAGTTCCTAGGAGGATGGACTAGAGTTTAAGTTAAAGATCCGAACAAAGGACCTCATGGGCAGATTTTTGAGATTTTTGTCAGATTTTAGTTCAGTTCGTTCAGTTCTGTAACTGTTAAGTTCGCGCCTCTCTCTAAAACCAGCAAGAGAGTGTTCTGTTCGTGCTTATCTCTGAAACAAAGAACATGTCCGCATGCTTCTACATCGACTAGACCAAATTCGACCAGCAGACGAATAATCCATCAAAATCAGGGTTACAATTCAGCTCAGTCAAGCCATCCGACTCGCCTTACTTTCATTTCTTTCCTTTCTTTCCTTTTTCGTAAAAGTCTCGTTTCAAAGTTAAGTTTGCAAAGCGCTTCGAATTGGAAAAGACTCTCATTCGCTTGCTAATCACACGTGAACAGCGGCGGAACTTCCATCCCGGCACTTCAAAGACAACCCGCCACGAGGACCCGGGGAACCGCCCTTCGACGCGACGCAGACAAAGGAAATTCCCTCAGCCACTACAAAGCGCAAGTCTGCAGAGACTCGCGCTCACGCGCTGAAGTGCCAGGCGAAAGTGTAAAGAAGGCTTGACGGTCACCATGCAAGTTGCGGTTGCGTCTGTAGGGAATCAAGGCGAATCAAACACAACTTAATCAAATTAATCTCTCATGGGATTAATTCACATGGCTTCAACACTCCAAGTTCTGGAGCCCACATTCCAGAGTCACAGAACGGCACCGAGGGTTTGCTTTGGGGGGACAATAACCCCCCCCCCCCCCCCCCCCCCTCCGAAGACTTTTATGGTCCTGCAGATAGCAACAGAATGCCACAGGAAGAAACGTGTCAATATGTTAATGTTACTAAGACAAATCGGCTCCAAAATGGTGGAACGAGAGGCTCACAACCAAGACCCCTTTGATCCCCTGACAGAGATGTTCCACAAAACACATCTCCTCGTCCCCCTTACGAGTTGAACTCGCAGTAACCTTGTGGTTGAGATCGGAGATCTCACACATAAAATCATATAAACTCACCACAGAACAATTCTTGGACCTATAACCAATCATAATTGTTGTTGTTCCTACACTTCATGTGTTATTATGCTTAGATCACATAATAACCATGTAATTGTTGTTAACTATTAACTCTTGTAATTGTTATACAACCATTAGAAGTGTGAATGCCTCGTTTGCTCTTAAACGAACCGTATTCTCGTAATTCAAAAGATGGCTTGATTGAAATCTGTCTAAAATGCTTTGTTTTATGATTATAATATATAATCTTAAACTGTGTTCTCTTGTTCTCTGCTAAGTGCTGGAGACCAGCTCACAGACCATGCATAAATTATGATAAGCAAGAAGTAGATCCGCCTCCAATTGGCCAGAAGTTCCTAGGAGGATGGACTAGAGTTTAAGTTAAAGATCCGAACAAAGGACCTCATGGGCAGATTTTTGAGATTTTTGTCAGATTTTAGTTCAGTTCGTTCAGTTCTGTAACTGTTAAGTTCGCGCCTCTCTCTAAAACCAGCAAGAGAGTGTTCTGTTCGTGCTTATCTCTGAAACAAAGAACATGTCCGCATGCTTCTACATCGACTAGACCAAATTCGACCAGCAGACGAATAATCCATCAAGATCAGGGTTACAATTCAGCTCAGTCAAGCCATCCGACTCGCCTTACTTTCATTTCTTTCCTTTCTTTCCTTTTTCGTAAAAGTCTCGTTTCAAAGTTAAGTTTGCAAAGCGCTTCGAATTGGAAAAGACTCTCATTCGCTTGCTAATCACACGTGAACAGCGGCGGAACTTCCATCCCGGCACTTCAAAGACAACCCGCCACGAGGACCCGGGGAACCGCCCTTCGACGCGACGCAGACAAAGGAAATTCCCTCAGCCACTACAAAGCGCAAGTACTCCAGGCTCTAACTGAACTGGTGCTTTAATGTTAATTGAATAATCTCTCTAAGAAATGAAGGTTCAAATTAATGCTTGGTGGTCCTTTCAGGTTATGTCTTACGTGCATATAGAAAGTTGAAACTTTCTCTCTTACTCTTTCCAACTCACTCTTTCCCTTTCGCGACTGTATGAATGTGTGTGTGTGTGCGTGATTATGTTTAGTTGTGTTTAGAATAGCTAATAAAGTCTTCCATATATTTGAAAAGATAAACTTCTTGTGTCGTGTTTGCACATTTAATGTCTTGTACTGTTCGATCTAAAGTTACCTTGCTAAGACATAGTGTTTCACTATAGATTTGGTTATAATTACGGCCCGTTCAAATGAATTCTAAGCGAGTCATTTGCTCGGTTCAGTGATTCGGTTCCATAGATTCATTGCAAATCAATGAATCATTTCCCTTTGAGCTAAATTGGCCTTCGGCCCCCTTTAATACATTTTATGTATATTATTAAATGTTGCATTTGCTACACGTCTGACCCCAGATCATGTCATCAACATGCTTATCTTTCTCAACAAAAGTCAGTAGACTGGAGCAGAAGTTGTATGCGAGTTATTTTTTATGAAGCTTAAAGTAGCCTAGCCTAATTGATTGTCAGGTAGACTAATCTCTCTCACCCTTTCTCGACTCCGTGCCTTGATTGAATTACATTTTGACAAAACCTGTCAGATCTAAATGTTATTATGTTTTTGGTTAAGTTATTTTTATTATTATTATTTATTTTGAAACAAACAAGGGTCTCACGAGGGCCAACTCGCAGCTGCAGGTTCAGTTGTGTTAGAGCACCGCCGCGCATATCTTCAAATTTAGCCTAACCGAACGCCCAGGTTGATAATCTTGTAATAAAGATCTAATCGAGGAAAAACACGCTTTATTGTTGTATTTTCATTGCATTTTTAATTTATAAAAAGTGAAATATAATAAATTTGAATATAAAAACATTAATGATTAATCGATAGTCGATCGTTAATTCTTCCGACGATCGACTAAGAAAATTTAATCGAATGCCCATCCCTAATAGCTAGTTTAGCAATACAGCCAAGGGGGAAAACCATCGACCGGAAGCTGAAGCCTCGCGGGAGCTGCCATCTTGTAGCAGAACTTCACTTGCGTTAGCATTCCCATTGACTCCCATTCATTTTGGCGTCACTTTGACAGCGAATAACTTTACATCTGAGGCGTTTGAAGACCCCATTTGTCCTTTATTTATTTTTAAAGAATCACAACAATGTATAAAATGCTCCATTACCTTGTAGCTTATGTTATGGCCCCGTAGAAGCAGTTTTAGTGAAAGTAGGCTAACGATTGCGTCATACCCATGTGACTCTCTGTTGCACAGTAGAGAGATTACCCAGATAGCATGGTAACATTAATTCAATGTTGAGTTTTGATCCAAACCATCATTTTGGTTGAGATTGACATTTCAATGTTTAAAGTGTGTTGGATCAGCATTGAAATGTTGATGAAAGCCAACAGCACACATGGGCGAAGACAGTGACATTGAACTAACGGTGATTTGTAGTTGATGAGCACAAGATCATTCAAGATCACTGCAGAACACGTGGGCGTTTCTCAGTCAGTGGGGCGTTTAAACCACAATGGGCATTTTCAACCGCTTTACCCGATCTACTGGGGGCTTGGTTTAGGGGTGGGCCTTTATGATTTTAGCATGGCTGTTGAAAAATGGTTGAAAATCATTTATTGTAGTTTGAAATTGGCCACTGATTGGTAAATGACCATTTTTGTTTTGCCTGTGCACTTCTCAGTCTAAAGTCATTAGAGAGAAAACAGGTGCATCCAATACAGACCTCTTGTTTGTTAAATCACCTGACATACATGATTTCTCTAGGACAGTTTCAAACAATGGAGCATTTACCTTAGGCTACGTCCACATTAATCCGGATAGATTTGAAAACGGGGTTTTCGTTTAAAAACGCTCTCCGTTAGGGGTGTGCAAAGCAGCCGGTATTTGTATCTGTATTTGTATTTGTTCAGGGGGGAAAAGTATTTGTATTTGTATTTGTATTCGAGTAAAATTCAAAATAGGCATAAAAATCTTTAATTTACTTTATAGTGTATGGATTCTTTAATTATACCCATTATAATAATTATGCAATATTGGTTGATGTTTTTCTATAAATCCAGCAATGAACATGTAACAAGAAAAGTCATTGAAAAGAAAATAACAGTCAGCCATTACCTAATGAACCATGGTTAAACCAACAACTAAAGAAATAAAATTGTTAACATTATGAACCCCAACACCACGGTGGAGGACGCTGAACAGACGGAATAAGTTAGGGATAACGAGGAGGTTGATTATGAGCCCGACGCGAAGCCTGAAGGGTTTGTATTCGCTAACAACCGCCTCGCTTCTACATTACCCCACTTATTACATGGCTACCAAATAAGTCAATAATTTGACTCAAAATATGGATATAAAAAGGAGTTTATTGATTTAAAAAACGATTGTATCGCTTCCGCTAAAAAATAAAAATAGTTCTGTTCTGTCTCTACGTTTAGAATCCATGGCAACGCTCTGTTTTTCATGGCAACGGTGTGTTCTACTTATTAGCAGCGGCCTGTTATGATAACAGACCGCATTCTACATTAGAATTCAACCAAGTCATATAAGAAACAAATAATTACCAGAGCGAACAGGAGAGCACCCGTCTGCAGACGTCAATAATGGAATATACTCCCGATCAAACTCCGCTTCCCAAAAGTTATAAACTGCCTCCGGAACCTAGTTAAGGTACAAACACCTATTCAACAAAAATAGTGATGCAGTTAAGTGTTTTTTCGCTCAGCCGAGCCCTCTCTGTTGCTGTGTGGAGCAGCCTGTGTCAGTTACCTCTTCCTGAACGTCACTCACTCAACTCGCGCACTGCAGTCTCGTGAGAAACGCAGCTTTTTGATATAAAGTTTTTCTTCTTCCCGAATACAAATATTTTTTTAAGTATTTGTTCGGAATAAGTATTCGTAAAAAACACATTATTTGTGCCTTTCCGAATACCGTATTCGGATTCGGCTCCACCCCTACTCTCCGTCCACACTAGCGTTTTCAGGCATTTTCCGACGTTTCAGTGTGGATGAGAAACTTCTAAATTCACTTTACTGCGCATGCGTGAAACTTCACAAAAGCTCACTGAGATGATACAGACAGGAAAATAAATAATAATATTACCGCACAATAACAGGATAATTTTATTTAGCAAAATATCTCACCATCACTGATGCGTCCAGGTCGCATTCAGTCACCATATGTTTGGTCTAAAACGCAAGGACAGCAGGTCTGTTTTGCCGCAGGACAGCAAATGTAAGTACATTATCTGTCATCTTTGCAGTACTGTGCTATGAAGAATAGCACATATTAAGTAACATATTTTAGCAACAGTGTAAAAATGAAAAACACATAACAGGCACAATACCGATAAACATGAGTATCTATTGGTACTACATGGATCACATGACTAAACTTACGTCATCGTTTTGAAATACCTCCAGTTTCACTGTCCACACTACAACGCGAAAACGGCGTTTTCAAATTTATCCACTTTGGAGAGCGTTTTCCAAACGATACGTTTTTGTTGACTTAACGCCGTCTCAGTGTGGACGGAAGGCCAAAACGGAGAGAAAAATATACGTTTTCAGACAAAAACGTATTAGTGTGGACATGGCCTTATTTCTCTGTTTTGTGTGCTTATTTGTGTTGTTACTGTAATTAGATACATTAAAAAGTTATTTTGTTTGAATAAAGCATATCTTTTTCTACATTCTTAAAACATGCATCTTGCTTTAGTAAAGTTTATAAAGAATTTCCTGAGTAAAGTTCTAACGTCATTTAACAAATTTCTTCAAGCGTAGGACACTTGAACATGAACAATGTTACACTACAAACATAGCCCATGTCTTGGATGCAGAGCACATTGCTCCTTTAGTAGGAGTGAAGGCAGATGAAGATGGACAATAAAAAATAAAAATAAAAAATAAAAAAGAGAAGCACCCTCCTGATAATGCTGACATTGATTATGCATTGAGTTGTTGTCGACAGCATAAACATGACCTGGAACTTGATGATATCCTGCATCTTATCACTGCTTAATCAGGTAATAATTCATATTACTGAATCTGTATTAAATTTGAGAAATGTATCTGATTTCCATTCAGTTAAACTGGTTTCCACTGAAACACAATAACAAAAAACATTTTGTGTTTATTAAGAAAGTGACTGACATCTATTTTTGTCATATTTAAAAAAAATAAGGTGAATCTGCAGCTTTAAAGGGATAGTTCAGCATGAAATGAAAATTGTGTCATCATTTATTAACCCTCAATAGCCCAAACCTTTCTTTGGTGAAGGGTGTTGGTAACCAGACATGATGGTTGATGGTAGACATAGACGTTGACCTTCATATTTTTTTCCTACTATGGAAATCAATGGTCGATAAGGATGCGACAACTTCCGCCGATCAGAGAGTCCAATGCAAAACGGAGAATTTATATTGAATTTTATACTCCATGGTTATACTAAAGAAACGTTAGTCACAAAAACAGATAAAACAGACATCCCTCGTTGTGTTTATGCTTCTTTTTAAAATTATATTAAATAAACATAACTATATTTAAAATTACATCTAAATGTATGTACGTTTCGTTTCAAAGACGGAAGGACAGTAAATTTTGAAGACTCTGCCATAATCCCGTTTTCCTCGGTTTTTCTCCGCTTTAATCTCCACAACCGGAAATGGACGAGCATCCTTGCGTCAAATGCGGAACTTATGCGTGCATATAGCCCATTGACTCGTTCTAGAGTAACTTCATGCTTTCTCTTTCAGATTTCACAGAACCCAAAGGAAAAGAGGCAGAAGTGTAGTCTGATCAGAAAAAACCTAAAAACCTGAACCGTTGGATCACCTGGACCAAGGCTGAAGTGCTTTTGTCCTATTTCTACCCCTTTCTTTTTTAAAGAATAATCTTTTAATGTATTTTTTGTCATTGATTGAATAAAATAAATTGACTCAACTGCAGAAAAGCTGTCATTTATATTTTAAAATGTTTTCACCAAATTTTGAAATGGTCAGGAATTTGTTGACACACCATTGAAGTATTTTAGAAATGTTAATGTTTCAACATTATCTTGGTACATCAGATGGCAACATTAACATTCCTTTTTTTTTTCAGTGTTTCAACTTACAGTTTTTCTCAATCGATTTGGTACATTTATCCAAACTCAGGTCACTGCTCTCAAAACATTTAACACAGTGATCTGTACACTTCGTAATGGTCCTAAACAGATAGTAAATTCTCCTTCATTTCATACAAATTACAAAGCAAAAGCATAATTTTCTCAAAACACTGCGCACAAAATTCCCTAATGTTAGCAGTTCATACACCCAACCGAATCTTTAATATATCAGGAAAAAACTTTTGCAACTTTTTCATTGGTCTTTACAAAGATCACAAACATTTTTGTAACATTTTCAAAACTCAACAAACAAAACTCTATGAATTGTAAAATAGTCAGTTGCACACCTTATGTCCTCAATTAACCCCGAATTGATATCTGACGAGTTAATAATCCCCTCAACACAGAAAAAGCCAATTTCCCAATTGTTCACACAGCTGTCTTAATTATAACAACTACAAAAGGGGAAGAGAAGAAGAACAAACATGAATGAGGAGAAAATACAATAAAAAGAAGGGAATGAGCAGTGGAAAAGGAAGAGGTGTAAGAGCGAGAGGTGGTGGACAAGATAGAGGGAAAAGAAGAGGAAGAGGAGATGGAGAAGGAGCTGAGGATGTAGGAGAAAGAAGAGCTGAGGATGTATGAGAAAGAAAAAGAAGAGCTGAGGATGTCGGAGAAAGAAGAGCTGAGGATGTAGGAGAAAGAAAAAGAAGAGCTGAGGATGTCGTAGAAAGAGAAAGAAGGGCTGAGGATGTAGGAAGAGGAGAAGAGGGAGAAATGTGATCGGCCATCATGCTACAGTCAATGTCCCTGGACAACGAGGAGGCAACATCACTCTCTGTGCCACAATTTCTACAACTGGTGTTATGGCACACAATGCTCTCTTTTGACCATTCAACACAGCAAGGCTCCTACATTTTTAAAATCTCCTCAATGAAATCCTCTTTCCGCAGGGTGATCAGGAGCAAATGGTGTGGTGTGAATCAAATTGAGGAAATCTTACCAACAAGAATACAACTAAGTCTTCTTCAAGTGATGGAAGAGGCCTGTGGAGATATTGGGGCACAAACGTGTCTAGGATAGCTACTGCATTCAAGGCATTTTTTCCTGCGCGTGTCTAGGATAGCTACTGCATTCAAGGCATTTTTTCCTGCGATGCATGACTCGCAGGAAAAAAAAAAACATTCGCTGTGATGTTGATGAAATTCTCTGGCCAGATGTAATTGAGAGGCATGATAAATAAATTGATTCAATAAATGCATTTTTTTTAAACCTATGTATTTCTTTGCATAATTTATTTTATTTATTTATTTATTTTGTGGGGTGACAACTCATTGTAATACACATGGACTCATCATTAAAGAACTTAATGAAAAACATGTATTTCCATGTATTTCTTTGTGTATCTTCAGCTGAATTTGTTATCAAATCAACAGAGAACACACTTTTAGTTTTGATGTTAATATTGATTTTTAATAAATGCATTACTAGAATAAAATGCTGTGTTTCATTGTGCAGCGAATACTTAGCTGTTTCGCCAACATAAGAGTGTGTTTAGTTTGCTGTGCTAACTGTTTTGAGAGCAGTTACCTGAGTTTGGAGAAATGTACCAAATCGATTGAGAAAAACTGTAATGTATTTAGAATCAACATCATATTGTAACATTGATCAAACCATATTACCAAAAATTATTCTTGGTAATTTATGATCTGATTTAACAGCAGTGATGTAGATTCAACATCATAGTGTAACGTTGATTCAACAATATTACCATTGATTATTTTTGTTAATTTCAATATTGATTCAGCATCAGTGATGTAGAATCAATCATAGTGTAAAGTTGATTCAATAGCATTACCATTGATTTTTTTTTCAACATAGTTTCAACATTTACTGAGGGTCCAAAAGTGATGTTGAAAAAAAAAATCACTTTGTAATGTTGAAACAATACTATTACCGTTGATTTTTGGTTGAAATCTCAACATTGCTTCACCATTAACTGAGGGTGCAAGAGTGACATTGAAACAACATTGAATTGAATTGAATTCTCTTTATTGAACATGTTAAAAAAACAAACAAACACAACAGCAAAAACTGAATAAAAGTAAAAAAAATAAATAAATAGTTAATCATCAACATCAAGAAAAAAAAAAGATCATCTACAGATGGTCCAAACAACAATCATGTTCAAAGGGGGTAGGAAGAAGTTAGAATAACTTTTCTTGTCCTATCCCCACTTCAATAATATTTTAACTACTTAAACTAACTTATCTAAGGTTTACTTTACCTAAGGTTGAAAAAAGAAAATCACTATTCCAGCTCATATCCATCAAGGATTCTTTTTTTAAACATATATTTCAATTGCAATAAGTTTTTACATAATTTTAAATCATTGTTGCTACTGTTCCACAGTATAACACCCTGGGTTGGTATACAGTGCAACTTAGTGTTTGTGCGAATCTGCGGTCTACTAAACATTGATATTCCTCTAAAATTATATGTGTTTTCTCGTAATTGGAAAGCTCTTGGATATTTCTAGGTAATTGGTTGTTGTGAGCTCTAAAAACAATTTGAATAATTTTATAATCAATCAAATCTTTGAACTTTAATATTTTGAGTTTAATGAACAATGGGTTTGTTGGTTCTCTGTATGCAGTTTTATGTATGATTCGAATAGCCCTTTTTTGTAAGATGAAGATTGGGTGTGTATTTGTTTTGTAAGTATTCCCCCATACTTCCACACAATAAGTCATGTACGGGAGTATGAAGGAGCAGTACAACATATTTAGAGAAGCCTTATTCAATAAGTCTTTAGCCTTATTTAATATTGCCAATGACTTGGATATTTTGGTTTTAATATAGTTTATGTGAGGTTTCCAGCTTAATTTGTTATCAATAACTACCCGAGGAATTTTATTTCAGATACTCGCTCTAGTTCTATACCATTTATCATTAGTTTTTTATCCGTGTCAGTTGATCGGTTCCCAAATATTATAAATTTAGTTTTACTCAGATTTAATGTTAGTTTATTTTCATCAAACCAAATCTTCATCCTACTCACTTCCTTTTCCATAGTATCCAGTAGCTTCTCCAAATTTTCACCACAGCATAGTAAATTTGTGTCATCAGCAAAAAGAATGGTTTCTACAATTTGCGATACTTCACATATATTATTTATATAGAGGTTAAATAATAATGGCCCCAACACTGAACCCTGTGGCACCCCACATGTAACCTGCAACAGTTGTGATTTATTGTTTTGTATTTCAACATACTGCTTTCTGTTCTCCAGGTAACTAGACAACCATGTCAGTGCAATTCCTCTAATGCCATATCGTTGTAATTTTTTAATCAATAATTTATGATCTACAGTTTCAAAAGCTTTTTTAAGATCTAGAAATATCCCCACTGCATATTGTTTTCTGTCTATTGCATTTGTAACTTTTTCTATGAATTCTATCATTGCAAGAGAAGTTGATCTGCCAGCTCTAAACCCATATTGTTGCTCACATAGAATACTATGTTTGGCGATGAAATCATCCAGTCTCTGAAAAATTTTTTTTTCCAATATTTTAGAGAACTGTGGAAGCAACGAGATGGGTCTGTAGTTTTGTAGTATACGTCTATCTCCGGTTTTATATATTGGTATTACTTTAGCTATCTTCATTTTATCTGGAAAGACACCGGTTTGTAGAGACTGATTGCAAATGTGGGTTAGAGGTCTTGCTATAGATTCAATAATACTTTTGACTGTGCACATATCAATGTCATAGCAGTCAGTAGACTTCTTACTCTTCAATTTTTTTACAATATCAATAAGTTCTTCTTCATCCGTCCCTCTTACAAACATTGTTTCTTCCACAAATAACTTCTTACATTCTACTCCATCACTACTACCCGTCTTTGGAATATCCCTCGCTAGTCTTGAACCAACACTGACAAAGTATTTATTGAATTCCCCAGCAACTGAAGCCCTGTCAGTGATTTCTGTATCATTCGATGCTAACAAGTAACTTGGATATTCTTTTTTCCCATTTTTTTTAATGATAGCATTTAAGACATCCCATGTTTTTTTTATATATTTTTATTATCCTCTAATAAATTACTGTAATAATCAACTTTACAGCATCTTATGATTTTTGTTAATTTATTTTTATATAGTTTATATTTTTGTTCTGATTCCATTGTTCTTCTCTTTAAGAATTCTTTGTATAATAACTTCTTCTTCTTACATGCATTTATAATTCCTTTTGATATCCATGGTTTCTCAACATATTTTTGCTTTACAATTTTCTTTGCTAGAGGACAATGCTTATCATATAATCCTGATATGATTGTCATAAATGTTTCATAGGCCCAATTGACATCACTCACATAAACACTTTTCCAGTCTTGTCTCAAAAGATCTTGTTTAAAAGAATTTATAGCATCTTGTGTTTTTTTTCTTTTCATCATAATTGTAGTAATATCTTTATTCTTCTGCATACAGTTTTGTATAATTGCAAATACTGGCAAGTGGTCACTTATGTCAGTTATTATTAGGCCACTTGAAACCGGTCTGTCAATAACGTTTGTAAATATGTTATCTATTAGTGTGGCACTGTGAGTTGTTATTCTAGTTGGTCGTGTAATCACTTTTTAATGTTGAAGCAATATTAATACCATTGATTTTGGTTGAAATCTGAACATTATTTCAATATTAACTGAGGGTGCAAGAGTGACATTGAAACAACATCACTTTTTAATGTTGAATATTAATACCATTGATTTTTGGTTGAAATCTGAACATCATTTCAATATTAACTGAGGGTGCAAGAGTGATGCTAAAATGCCTAACGTCATTTCAATGTAATCAGCGTTGACACATCAACACTGACTCAACATCGTTTCAATGGTTACATGCTATCTGGGTACCGTACGGACAGGAGAAGAAGCTCGCGTGCAATCGGGGAAACGTGGAGGCAAAATGACAAAATAATTCATCAGAATACCTAGCAAAAGTTGCTCCTGCTCCTAGCTCATGGGCAGCTCCTACTCACACTCTCCGCCTCTGCATGTTTCGGAAGGGAACGATTCAGATTTTCATGCCACAGCACTAGAAGACAGACGGGTTGCTCTCGTCACATTACGTAGTCAAGCTCTGTTTGAGTCTGCGTGTCAGGGACGGAAGTGCTAAAAAATCGCCAAAAACGGGCTTCAATCGTCTCAATGGAGTTCCAATGAGATCGCTCTGTCCATTTCTTTTACTGTCTATGAATTCAACTCAACATCAATTAAGCACAATTTTAGTTCTATGCACACAGTATCTAGCACATTTTGTACAGCACCACACAACATTACAAATGGTAAGACTGGTTAAATAAGACACTGCATGAAAAGTGGGGTTTTCGTCCCCGTAAACTGACGGAAATCTCCCTAATTTTCGGCAGTTAACGACAATTTACAGACTGTGAACGTCGCGTTCGTCTGTGCCACATATTGACGGAAACGAACCATGACGTATGCATGGAGCGCTCGCGGAGGTGTGAATGGCCCTAATTAGCATATGAATAGCAGCACTGCGCGCGCCTTGCCAGAGAATGGCTTGAATTTCCTCACTCAGTATTGGTTGAAATTCACTACATTTAAACAAGAAAATCACTCGTGATTGGTTGGCAGATCTGTTACTATTGGTCAGCCGACATAAAATTATAATAATAATAATCATATATATATATATATTCATATGATATGCTATTATGTTGTTTATTCATGTCATTGTTATCCTATGGACTAAATTATTATTACCATCAAGGACATGAATTTATTGAGGAAAGGAACATTTGCCACATACTGTTTATTCAAAGAAATAGCTTTATTAGAACAAACACACAACTATGTACAAAGCATAGGAGAACATCTTCAAAGCACAGAAAACATGTCCTCCACCCTCTGGAAACATGGGACAACATACAGCACTACAGTTATACAAATAAATCAATAATATATTGCATCTTTATTCAAAAATAAATTGCCCTGAATGGCATCAGAATTGGGCACCAGATATATCAAACACAGAAGGCAGAATTATGAATGAATAATAAGGATGTAATTTAAAGGGATTGTTCACTTTGAAATTAATTTTTGATATGTTTTAGCTTACCTCAAGGGCATCCAAGATGCAGGGGTCTTTGTTTCCACAGTATTTTCAATTTTGATATTTTTAGGTCAAACCGTTGTTGTCTGTCAGTCATATAATGCAGGTCTATGGTCACCACCTCAAAGAGCATGCACAGAGAAGACCAAATTAAACATGATTTAATGACTCATAAATTAAGTACACATTGATGGACTAGGACACGAAATGAGCGTTTTGTGAGAGAAAACAAACAGTATTTATATTGTTATTGTATAAATGTGTATATATATACATATTTAGATATACACAAAAATGCAATATATCTTAATATGTTTAGATCTTCACAGTAAAACTTCTGAAATCTGTGTAAACAATGAGTGACGTACCAGTGCAAGATCGCTTCTGGCACTTTCCGCCGCATGCGCAGATCATATATATATATATATATATATATATATATATATACACAAACACACACACTGTTCATTTTCTCACACAAACCGCTCGTCTCGTATCTTAAGCCATCAACGTGTACTTACAGTTATGATTCATTAAATCATGTTTAATTTGTACTTCTCTGTGCATGCTCTTTTAAGAGATCCCCATCGACTTCCATTATATGACTGATGCCCTTGATGTAAGCCAAAACATTTCAAAAAAATAATTTCAAGTAAACTATCCCTTTAAAACTCTTAATTCAAGTCCTGTAGGCTTCGCTCATCAGGGCGAAGTAAATCCAAGTCTTTGCGACGCGTGCTTGAGGTTCACCTTGATGTACATACACCTCAGTGGCTGTGGAACCGAATTTCATGACCCCTTCTGCAAAGTTGAAAAAGACAATGATTTAGAAGTTATGCAAAGGCAATCTGCCCCAAGTCCCCACATTTGTAAGCAAAAATATGTTTCTTCTGCATCCACTACCTGGTTTCCTTCAGGCGATGGCGGATGTCGACCAGTAGTTTCAGGACCTTTTTCTGGAACACTGAAGTAAACAAACACATTTGGTGATGTTTGCAATGCTCTAATTAGAATAACAAAGTTTGCTAGCTCACAAGGGAGAAGGTGTCTATTAAAAGTGTCTTCTCCACTGCCAATAGATCAATACTTACCACCAGGTTTCAGTCACTGCATCTCCCAGTCTCAGTCACTGCATCTATACCACAAAAAAATGTGTTATAAAGTTATTATCAAATGATGAAACTGAACAGATTTATAAGATATTTAATAACTTGGTCAAACATTTATAACTGAATATAACATGCCATGTTCCAGTTCTCTTTGGCGTTTTCACCACTGTCTCACGCTCAAAGTCATCTATAAACACAAACGTTAATACAAATTAGTTTAGTTTTACTTTTAATTTGACTGGGGCCTGTTCAAAAGAAAAGAAGATGAGATCACAACACGTAACGTTACCTTGTTTAGGTGTTTTTTCTCCTATCAGCGAAGGACACCCCACTCCTTACAGTCCCTGAGAGACAAAACAAATCACAAACACCTGAAGATTTCACTCCATCATACAAAGTGATGCAATTTTACAAACAAGGATAGCCTACACTAGAGCATACAAGCACATTACGCGCTTTATGTTTTATGACCCTGGCACTTATTATTTTTTCATAATTTCTGACGATATTCACAGTAAACGCATTGGGAAAAGCCAATTGAACACTCAGTACGAGTTAGTACAGTACAGTTACTACTGTACTGTAGTACTAACGTACAGTTTAGTGTCCCAAATTGTTCAAATTGAAACGAAACTAAAAAAGAATTAAGAGCAGCAAGCTAACGCAAAACAAAAAACTGCTCCGTTAGGTTAACACCCTTGGACATTCGCGGCAGTAATTTGTAATCAGCAGATTTGTGAAGTTTAAGACAATAATGCTAAACTACCAAACACTATAAGTACACATGGACATAGAATTCACTAAGCTGGACGAACTTACCTTCAATTTAGAGGAAAAGATGGGTTCACCAGCGATCATGACGGCGAAGCAGGCTGAATATCTGTGCCGTTATTTCTGCTTGAATAACACGCCACATGCCTGGCACGTTGGCTCAGCCAATCAGAGTGGCTGACGTTACAGGTTGGATTATGATGATATGCTGCCTCAGCCAATCAGAGGTACGTTTACTGGTTTTTGACTCAGGTTGAAAGGCTGTCGTCGGCTGTCCTTGACTTTTCTGCTGCTGTTCATTTTAAATTAGGAATAAGGTGGATATACCCAAATAGGCTACCATGAAATGTAAAAATACATATATGCATAAATAAATAACTTTATTAGGCTACTTAAAATAAATAAACCAGTAAAAATTTTTGTAAAAAACAAAAACAAAAAACATCTGTTTATAACTGTGAATTAACATCCAAAGATGTTATCATAGGCCTATATTTTGAAAACTACTTCTGTAAATGTTATGATGAATCTTGTAATTGTATTAGGAAAATTTCATATTCATAAGAGTAAAATGAATAATTCTAAACCTTGTTTGAAGTTTTTATTTTTGGGTCTGATTTTCAGTTTTCAGTATATTGAGTCTCTCAAATGTATCTATAAAAATGTAGTGATACAATTGTATTTGCTAAAGAATATTGAAGCTAATTGAAAAGTGAATTTATGTGTATGCTATTTTCTTTCTTTAAATAGTACAAATTACTGGTTTCTAACTTTCTCTTAAATCATAATATTATACACAATAGAGATAGTCCCTTTCCTGTTTTCATTTCATTTGTTCAATTCTGTCCTATTTTTATTTGTTTCTTATTTATTGTGAAATTATTATTTGTTGATTGTTATCTTTTTGGATGTCATGTTGCAATGTTAAAAAAAAAAAAACACACACAAAAAAACACGGTAATTAGGTTATACTGAGCCTGATCTATTTCTACCAGAGATTGTCTTAGAATGAAGTTCCTTTCAGAAAAATGTTACCTGGGGTGAAACTCCCCTACCCTTATTTGCATGTGTATAGCTCACAGCATTTTCATTTACATGTCAAAGCCTCCTCTAGATTTAGGAGAAGGGGGGACAATGGGGGGACAACTGCCAAGCAAGGCCCACGTCAATTTCCAGCAATTCACGGCAGTTTTGAGTGTTACCTGTAAATTGCCGTGTGCAGTCGTAAACCTGAACTTCCACGACAATCTACAGTGCCGCTTACTGACGAAAATCCCACTTTTCATGCAGTGAGAGGGAAAATTCACCCGAAGGACGGAAAGATCAGGTAGATTCCCACAGAGGCCTTTGTAAAGCGTGCTCCTACAAAGTGCAGTGTAAAACATGTATGAGTGGAAAGGCGCGATGGCTTATAGACCTGAAATCAAAATACCCATGTATTGATACAATATTGCTTGCTTTTACCTTATACCGTCTGCTGTTGCTTTAGGGCGGCTCTTCGGTTTAGCAGACAGCACAGCCATTTTATCCACTTGGCTGGTTTTATACTCTGTAGTGTGTGCAAGACATACTTTAAGCAAATCTCCAGAAAAACAACATAACAACTACAAAACAGTAATTAGTTATATGCTTTTGGTTGACTTGCCAAAGTCCTAGGTTTGTGCCATTGCTGTTCTCCCTCAGTACAGATTAGCACGGGGGAGGGGGGGGGGGACTACAGGCACCTTCAGCTGTGAGTAGTGGGCTGTCTGGTACAAAAGAGCAACACAGTGGTTGCACAGCGCAGCTCCAGCAATGCAAGAACATTTATGGTGAATCAGCTCTACAGGCTTGCTGTCTTTAAGCACCACCTGCAATGTCAGAATGTCATAGTAAGTCACAATGTATCATAGCAGTCATTCTTTTAGGATACTCATTGCTTTCCTTTAAGATACAGTCTTGCATTGTGACTAATTTTTTTAGACCAGCAGACCACTCCTGATGTTGAATCCCCTTAGAAATTAGGAGATAAAACAATATTCTAAGATATTTGTTGGATTAATGAGCTGAATCTTATGCCATATTATTTTCCACTTGTATTTTAGTAGTAGTACCTTTCACTCCAGACTGTAGCTTAATTGAAGGATCAAAACAATAAGCAAGAAAACATTCAACCAGTGGGGACCAGCTAGGTAATTCGCTCTTACTACATCAGCCTTCATGTAAGCTTAAGACCATGGGGAAAAGGTGCATTTTCATACAAAGCCTGTAACAATGAGTCAGAGGCGTGCGGATCCATTTGCAGTGGCTTTATTTACTGAATGCACACAGAGAAATATCAGTGAAAACAGGATTAAAGGGCAAATCCAAACTCAGAGTCAATACCAGGCTGGGGTCGGGGCAGGCAGCAGACAATAACTCGTAGACCAGAGGTGTAGACAAGCATCAGGAAAACCAGGAAAGATCATAGGACGTAGACTGCTCAGAAGTGTATGCCGGGGCTGATACAAGACTTCGCAGGGAGCCATGCAAGCAAGCAGCTTATCCACAAGTTTCCTACGCCCCATGAGGCCTTGCGTCAAAAGTGGGCGCGACTTCCGGTTGGAAGTAAACAAAGCCGATTTGACATGCTTGACACTCGTTCATTCAACAGTTGACAGTCATTCAAGTTAAAGCGATCCAAACTAGCCACGATGTGGGAAACACAACCTCAACGAAATTAAAAAGGGGTGAATAACAGTACCTTTACCCTCTGCAGTAGTTGATTGGGAGTATTATAATAACATTATTAATAATCAATACTCATCAAGGCATGGTGACAGACAGTTGTGCAAGCTGACAAACAATTAAAAAAAAAATACACACTTAGTCATTGTGCTTTGGAGTTTATTCAAATTATAAATGAATGTGCTACTTGAATACATTAACTGCACATTTGGTATTCTGTCAACACAGGCTTTGATCCTGAGTTTAGGTGTAACATCAGTAGAGAACAGCCAATAACATGCTGATAGAGTTTATAGAACATTAAGAATTTAAACAAATGTACACAGGAAGATTCGTCGTCTTTTGGGAGGTGATGGAAACTACAGTCGTTGGCAGAATCACTCTGATTTCGTTTTCAGCTTATGTTCAAAACAATCCCGTTTAAGCCACTAAATTAGTTTAGTCCGGTTATACATACAACCGCGAACAGCACATGTTGTCCCTGAGTTCCGTAACGACATCTCTCATAAAGATTTGCGTCTTTAAATAGTAAAATAATTCTCCGAAAAACAGCTAGCCTCTTGGCTAACTAACACACAAAATACCATTGGAATGCTACTTCCGCCGCCTCACCGGAAGTTTCACCCACTTTATTTTTTACAGGAGCGCCCCTCGGAAACTTGTGGATATACAGGAGATAAGTGGCTGCACCTGTGCAGGTAATCAGGGATGGGACTCAGACTGAGAGGAGGATAGATGGGAAATGTAGTTCAGTATTCTGGAGACTGTGATCTTTGATAACTTGGGAGAGGTGTTGAAGAGCGATCTATGACAAAGCCCCAAAATTATGGAACATGCTTTCCTCCTACCATTAGAAATCCACCCATATTGTATCACTATAAAAAGCTGATTAAGACACATTTATTTAAGGCTGTTTTTCTTTAATTGTTGTACTGCCCTTTGTTGTTTCTGTTTATTTTGCTGTAGCGCTTTGGGTTTAAGAAAAGGGTATTACAAATAAAATGTATTATTATAGGTAACCTGCTTACTCGTACTGTACATTAGTGTTTTCTAGTCACCATCGTCAATTCACTAAACTTTACTCTAGCTGATTCCCCACCTGCTAACAGAACTAATGCAAGCAAAAACCCAGTGGGGACAAGCAATGCATAGTAAACATGTAGCACTACTACATTAAACATTGCTAATCAAAAATGCTGGGTTATTTGGCTGATAAGCAAACTCTTATCTTATCTCATCTTCTTACAATATCTCATTTTCTTACATTATCTTATCTTATCCTCTCTTATCCATAACTAGTATCACCATACACTCAAGCTGTGAGGTTTCTCTTTTTTCGTCAGCGACCTGTAGCACATTGCCCTGACGACCACCTCTCCTGAATCCTGGGCCCGTATCCGATTCTGAGAATCCTCTCAGAGAGCTCCTAACTTAACCTAAAAATTCCTTGCCAGGAGTTTTAGCTTAGAAATGATTCCAGAACATTTTCAATGAACTCTGAGCAAGGAATGGATGGAAAATCCTATCTTAGTGAGGAGGTGTGGTTGACCCCGTTGCTAGGTATCATCATTTCATCATTTCATGATTCGTGATTGGTCGATCCTACAAGTTTGATGAAAATGAACTTTTGATGATAATGAGCAAAGGATGTACCCTCAAATCAATGAACATAATTATACAGTCTAATCTTATGCAGACTGTAATTGTAAATAATATTTCACATTCAAGAAAATATCTGGAAAATGAATAGTAAGCTGTAGGTTATAGCCTAACATTAGAATCTATGTGAACACTTAAGCTCATTACACCCTGTTCAAATACTGATTCGTGTCTTATTTGCTCATATTAATATCCTAGCAGGCACATTTTGTACTTTCACTCCTATATGGACCCCATTGAAAACAAGATGGCCTATCTCAAGGGGCTGTCCTTAATGAAGTAGAAATTGCAACGTTGCAACTCAGTGTGGTCTTAACGAGGGTAACACGACTCAGCTTTTATCAATGTCTGTGATTGCTGGCTAGTCTATTTATGAAGGCTTGTTAACAAATATCCTACCAACACAGAAGATGGAGAAAAAAGGAAAAAAGAAATTTTGTGCAGCTGCTTAGGGGAACTCCTAAGCTACAAAAAGTCCTCTTCGCTGCTTTTAGCAGATCTCGCCTTAGGAGCCCTTTTAAGCGCTAGGAATCTTAGGGGAAATTCTAACTTAGAATTTCCTATGCAGGTACAATGCAAATTTATATTTTACTTCCTAAAATATATTTACACAATGTAAAATGTAAAATAGTGCCCTGTTGAAGTTTTGCCTACATTTTATTTATTGTTTTCTATTTATTGTTTTCTTTATTTTTATTTATTCTTTAAAGAGATGCACTGAATTTTGGTGAATGAGAGCACCTGTTTTATTTTAATGCACATAGTTGTACATAGTTGTACATTAGCAGGAATGTAGCACAAATATGGATGTGAATGGAGTTATAATTAGCCTATGTGACAATAAAATTAGTTTTGGTTAAAATCAACAAATAATCGTGATAATCACAATTATTTTGATCAATATGAGATCACGAATAAATTATCTTT